>OZ012735.1:448942782-449091873 GCA_963859935.3 Lathyrus sativus
CATAAAATCTGAATGTCGGCTCAACCTGAAGTTGAGAAGAATGTATGACGTCGCTGTCAGGAATATGTTAAACAAGTGGGCATCGAACTCGAAGGTTGGCTCAACCGGAAGTTGAGAAGAACATCTGACCTCGCTGTCATGTATCTGTTAAACAAACAGGCATCGAACTCGAAGACCGGCTCAACACGAAGTTGAGAAGAACATCTGATCTCGCCGTAAGGCATCTGTTAACAAACAGGCATCGAACCCGAAGGGCTGCTAAACCCAAAGTTGATAAGAAAATTAGACCTCGCCGTCAGGCATCTGTTAAACAAACTGGCATCGAATTTGAAGGCCGGCCCAACACGAAGTTGAGAGGAACATTTGACCTTGCTGTCATGCATCTGTTAAACAGACAGGCATCGAACCCGAAGGGCGGCTCAACCCGTAGTTAATAAGAACATCCGACCTCGGTGTCAGGCATATGTTAAACAAACAGGCATCGAACCCGAAGGCCGGCTCAACCCGAAGTTGAGAAGAACATCTGACCTCGCCGTCAGGCATCTGTTAAACAAACATGCATCAAACCCGAAGGCCGACTCAACATGAAGTTGAGAGGAACATTTGACCTTGTCGTCATGCATCTGTTTAACAGACAGGCATTGAACCCGAAGGGGGGCTCAACCCTTAGTTGAGAAGAACATCTGACCTCGGTGTCAGGCATATGTTAAACAAACAGGTATCGAACCCGAAGGCCGGCTCAACCCGAAGTTGAGAAGAACATCTGACCTCGCCGTCAGGAATCTTGTAAAAAAACAGGCATCGAACCCTAAGACCGGCTCAACACAAAGTTGAGAAGAACATCTGACCTCGCCGTCAGGCATCTGGTAAAAAAGTAGGCATCGAACCCAAAGGCCGGCTTAACTGGAAGTTGAGAAGAACATCTGACCTCGCCGTCAGGTATCTGTTAAACAAACAGGCATTGAACCCGAAGACCGGCTCAACATGAAGTTGAGAGGAACATCTGACCTCGTCTTCAAGCATTTGTAAAACAAACAGGCATCGAACCCGAAGGGCGGCTCAGCCCGAAGTTAAGAAGAACATCTGAACTTGCCGTCAGGCATCTATTAAACAAATACGAATCGAATTTGAAGGCTGGCTCAACTAGAAGTTGAGAAGAACATCTAACCTCGCTGTCAGGCATCAGTTAAACAAACAGGCATCAAACCCGAAGGCCGGCTCAATACGAAGTTGAGAGGAACATCTGACCTCGCTGTTAAGCATCTGTTAAAAAAACAAGCATAAAATCTGAAGGTCGGCTCAACCTGAAGTTGACAAGAACGTCTGACCTTGTTGTCAGGCATCTGTTAAACAAGTAGGCATCAAACCCGAAGTCCGGCTCAACCGGAAGTTGAGAAGAACATCTGACCTCGCCGTCAGGTATCTGTTAAACAAACAGGCATCGAACCCGATGGCCGGCTCAACACGAAGTTGAGAGGAATATCTGACCTTGCTGTTAAGCATCTGTTAAAAAAACAGGCATAAAATCTGAATGTCGGCTCAACCTGAAGTTGAGAAGAATGTATGACGTCGCTGTCAGGCATCTGTTAAACAAGTGGGCATCGAACTCGAAGGCTGGCTCAACCGGAAGTTGAGAAGAACGTCTGACCTCGCTGTCATGTATCTGTTAAACAAACAGGCATCGAACTCGAAGACCGGCTCAACACGAAGTTGAGAAGAACATCTGATCTCGCCGTAAGGCATCTGTTCACAAACAGGCATCGAACCCGAAGGACGGCTAAACCCAAAGTTGATAAGAAAATTAGACCTCGCCGTCAGGCATCTGTTAAAAAAACTGGCATCGAATTTGAAGGCCGGCCCAACACGAAGTTGAGAGGAACATTTGACCTTGCTGTCATGCATCTGTTAAACAGACAGGCATCGAACCCGAAGGGCGGCTCAACCCGTAGTTAATAAGAACATCCGACCTCGGTGTCAGGCATATGTTAAACAAACAGGCATCGAACCCGAAGGCCGGCTCAACCCGAAGTTGAGAAGAACATCTGACCTCGCCGTCAGGCATCTGTTAAACAAACATGCATCAAACCCGAAGGCAGGCTCAACACGAAGTTAAGAGGAACATTTCACCTTGCCGTCATGCATCTATTAAACGGACAAACATTGAACCCGAAGGGCGACTCAACGCGTAGTTGAGAAGAACATCTGACCTCTGTGTCAGGCATATGTTAAACAAACAGGCATCGAACCCGATGGCCGGCTCAACCCAAAGTTGAGAAGAACATCTGACCTCGCTGTCAGATATCTGTTAAACAAACAAGCATCGAAACCGAAGACCGGCTCAACACGAAGTTGAGAAGAACACGTGACCTCGCCGTGAGGTATCTTTTAAGCAAACAGGCATCGAACCCGAAGGGTGGCTAAACCCGAAGTTGATAAATACATTAGACCTCTCCTTCAGAAATCTATTAAACAAACAGGCATCGAACCCGAAGGCCGACTCAACATGAAGTTGAGTGGAACATTTGACCTTGTCATCATGCATCTGTTAAACAAACAGGCATTGAACCCGAAGGGGGGCTCAACCCGTAGTTGAGAAGAACATCTGACCTCAGTGTTAGGCATATGTTAAACAAACAGGTATCGAACCCGAAGGCCGGCTCAACCCGAAGATGAGAAGAACATCTGACCTCGCCGTCAGGAATCTTGTAAAAAAACAGGCATCGAACCCTAAGACCGGCTCAACACAAAGTTGAGAAGAACATCTGACCTCGCCGTCAGTCATCTGTTAAACAAGTAGGCATCAAACCCGAAGGCCGGCTCAATACGAAGTTGAGAGGAACATCTGACCTCGCTGTTAAGCATCTGTTAAAAAAACAAGCATAAAATCTGAAGGTCGGCTCAACCTGAAGTTGACAAGAACGTCTGACCTTGCTGTCAGGCATCTGTTAAACAAGTAGGCATCAAACCCGAAGTCCGACTCAACACGAAGTTGAGAAGAACATCTGACCTCACTGTCAGGCATCTGTTAAACAAACAGGCATCAAATCCTAAGGGAGGAAAAACCCGAAGTTGATAAGAACATTAGACCTCGCCGTCAGGCATCTGTTTAACAAACAGGCGTCGAACCCGAAGGCCGACTCAATATGAAGTTGAGAGGAACATTTGACCTTGCCGTCATGCATCTGTTAAACATAATAGCATTGAACCCGAAGGTCGGCTCAACCCGTAGTTGAGAAGAACATATGACCTCGGTGTCAGGCATATGTTAAACAAACAGGCATCGAACCCGAAGGCCGGCTCAACCCGAAATTGAGAAGAACATCTGACCTCGCCGTCAGGCATCTGTTAAACAAACAAGCATCGAACCCGAATGTCGTCTCAACCTGTAGTTGATAAGAACATATGACCTTGCTGTCAAGCATCTGTTAAACAACCAGACATCGAACCTAAAGGTCGGCTCAAATTGAAGTCGAGAGGAACTTCTGACCTAGCCATCAGGCATCTGTTAAACAAACAAGCATCAAACCCGAAGGCCGGCTCAACACAAAGTTGAGAGGAACATCTGACCTCGCCGTCAAGCATCTATTAAACAAATACAAATCAAATTTAAAGGTCGGCTCAACCCGAAGTTGAGAAGAACATCTGACCTCGCTGTCAGGCATCAGTTAAACAAACAGGCATCGAACCCGAAGGCCGGCTCAATACGAAGTTGAGAGGATCATCTGACCTCGCTGTCAAGCATCTGTTAAAAAAACAGACATCGAATCTGAAGGTCGGCTCAACCAAAGTTGAGAAGAACATCTGAACTCGCCGTCAGGCTTCTGTTAAACAAGTAGGCATCGAACCTGAAGGCCGGCTCAACCGTAAGTTGAGAAGAACATCTGACCTCGCCGTCAAGTATCTGTTAAATAAACAGGCATCGAACGCAAATACCGGCTCAACACGAAGTTTATAAGAACATCTGACCTCGTCATGACGCATCTGTTAAACAAGAAGGCATCGAACCCGAAGGGCGGCTAAACCCGAAGTTGATAAGAACATTAGACCTCTCCTTCAGGCATCTATTAAACAAACAAGCATCGAACCCGAAGGCCGGCTCAACACGAAGTTGAGAGGAACATTTGACCTTGCCGTCATGCATCTGTTCAACAGAAAGGCATTGTACCTGAAGGGCGGCTCAACCCGTAGTTGAGAAGAACACCTGACCTTGGTATCAGGCATATGTTAAACAAACAGGCATCGAACCCGAAGGTCGGCTCAACCCGAAGTTGAGAAGAACATCTGACCTCGTCGTCAGGCATCTATTAAACAAACAAACATTGAACCCGAAAGCCTTCTCAACCCTTAGTTGATAAGAACATATGACCTTGTTGTCAAGCATCTGTTAAACAAACAGGCATCGAACCCATAGGCCGGCTCAACTTGAAGCTGAGAGGAACATCTGACCTCGCCATCAGGCATCTGTTCAACAAACAGACATCAAACCCGAAGGCCGGCTCAACACGAAGTTGAGAGAAACATCTGACCTCGCCGTCAAGCATTTGTTAAACAAACAGGCATCGAACCCGAAGGGCGGCTCAACCCGAAGTTGAGAAGAACATCTGACCTCGCTGTCAGGCATATGTTAAACAAACACGCGTCGAACTTAAAGGTCGGCTCAACCCGAATTTGAGAAGAACATCTGACCTTGCTGTCAGGCATTAGTTAAACAAACAAACATCGAACCTGAAGGCCGGCTAAATACGAAGTTGAGAGGAACATCTGACCTCCCTGTCAAGCATCTGTTAAAAAAACAGGCATCGAATAAGAAGGTCCGGTTAACCCGAAGTTGAGAAGAACATCTGACCTCGCCGTCAGGCATTAGTTTAACAAACAAGCATCGAACCCAAAGGCCGGCTCAATACGAAGTTGAGAGGAACATTTGACCTTGCTGTTAAGCATCTGTTAAAAAAACAGGCATATAATCTGAAGGTCGGCTCAACTTGAAGTTGAGAAGAACGTCTGACCTCGTTGTTAGGCATCTGTTAAACAAGTAGGCATCGAACCCGAAGGCCGGCTCAACCGGAAGTTGAGAAGAAAGTCTAACCTCGCCGTCAGGTATCTGTTAAACAAACAGGCATCGAACCTGAATACCGGCTCAACACGAAGTTGAGAAGAACATTTGACCTTGCCGTAAGGCATCTGTTAAACAAACAGGCATCGAACCCGAAGGGCGGCTAAACCCGAAGTTGATAAGAACATTAGACCTCGCCGTCAGGCATCTGTTAAACAAATAGGCATCAAACCAGAAGGCCGGCTCAACACGAAGTTGAGAGGAACATTTGACCTTCCCTTCATGCATCTGTTAAACAGAAAGGCATTGAACCCAAAGGGCAGCTCAACCCGTAGTTGAGAAGAACAATTGACCTTGGTTTCAGGCATATGTTAAACAAACAGGCATCGAACCCGAAGGTCGGCTCAACCCAATGTTGAGAAGAACATTTGACCTCACCGTCAGGCATTTGTTAAACAAACATGCATCAAACTCGAAGGTCATCTCAACCCTTAGTTTACAAGAACATCTAACCTTTTCGTCAAGCATGTGTTAAACAAACAGGCATCGAACCCAAAGGTCGGCTCAACTTGAAGTTGAAAGGAACATCTGACTTCGCCATCACGCATCTGTTAAGCAAACAGGCATCAAACCCGAAGGTCGGCTCAATGATCACACTAAAATTCACCGTATTTCTGACTCCGATTTCGCATGCATTCTTAGCTTTTATTGTTGTTTTGCTTTGTTATTGCTTTGTTTTCTTATGTTTTCAGGTTTTTATAATAATCGGAGCTGGAATCGGGAAAAGGAGCGAAAAAGGAGTGAAAACGAACGAAAACCTAGAAATTCAGCATTTTGCACTTACGGCACCCACTGTGGCGGGCGCCATGGGGTTAGCCATGACGTGGCCGCATCTCAAGACCACTCCTCAACCTCCAAGACCCACGATCCCCACTACATCATCCCCTGTAGGGACCGTGGCGGGCGCCATAGGCCTGTGGCGGGCGCCACAAGGCAAAAATCCTCAACCTCCACTTTTTAGTGGAGGGGCGTCCCGGTCATTTCGCGCTTCCAGTTTCTCCTATAAATAGGACCTTAGATTTTCGTTTTTCTTCATCCAGAATTAGAATTCTCTAGGCATATATCAGTTATAAAGCAGTTGCCATTCCACATCGGGGTGCCTCTGCAATCGAGTGATCGAGTCTGTAATCTGTCTGTGGTTCGAGTTTTGGAGCACTCTGGAGGAAGTTAATCCTGCCGCCATTTTAATTCCAGTTCGTATTTTATTTTTCCGCATTGCTTTACTTTTATTTATTTTCTCGCACTTTACTTTGTTTATTTCCCGCACTCGCACATTTACGTTGTTTATTTCCCGCACTCGCACATTTACGTTGTTTATTTCCCGCACTCGCACATTTACTTTGTTTACTTCCCGCACTCGCTTTAAATTACTCATATGAAAAACTATAAAAAGAATATTTACTTTATCATGTCTAACTAATCCCATAAAGGTTAGAATGTAAGGATCGTAATTAAACCAGTAATCAGTATAATTGTTCGTGGAAACACCTAAGGGCTATTTTATCTTTCAATTCAAGTAATTGTTTTTAACTATTTCAAAAACAGCCAAAAGCGCTTTGTATAGTTCATTAGGAGTTTTTAGATTAAAAAGAAAAGAGATTTTAAAACGATTTTCGGACGCGTTATGAGATTTAGACTCTGGTTCATAAGAACCTCTTTTTGCTAAGAAGTCCAGGTTAAAATACTTTTCAACTTTGTTAAGAAACTATATTTCTTAAAAATAGGTTTACTACTCTAACGCAGTACGCACCTTTTTATCCGTGACAATAGGAGGGGTTGATTAGAGAGTACAACTCGGTTCTGAATACGCGAAAGCGACAGTTCCTGTTAAATTAGTTCTTTTCAAAGGAGAAAACATTGCCCATAAGTAGTTCCATTAACAAGTACTGGATTATCATTGATTACGTGAATTACATTCGAGCCTGTCTTTTATTTATTATTTAAAATTATAATTTTATTTACCATTGCACCCTTACTAAAACCCTTAAAAATAGTTGCCTTAGATAAACACCATAACAACAGGTACGATAGATTGACACTTGGTCTCTGTGGATTCGATAATCTTTTATATTACTTTGACGTGATTCGTACACTTGCGAAAAACACGCATCAAGTTTTTGGCGCCGTTGCCGGGGACCAATATCGTCAAATTTCATTACCCTGTAGTTATACCGTTTAGACTAAGGTTGTTACCCACCGGTCAATGCGAAAGACTCGCAGTGCCAGAAGTTTAGTAGACCCTCTAGCCGAACCTGAACGTTACGCTCGCGCACGTTTATTTTTCCATAGGAATAGGAGAGCTATGGCCGAAGATCAAAATCGAAGACCTCTTAAGGACTTCGCCCAACCATCAAACGAGGAACCTAGTTCCAGTATAGTAAACCCCGCTATCCCAGCCAATAATTTTGAACTTAAGCCATCCCTGCTGCAGTTAGTGCAACAGAGACAATTCGCAGGTCTCGCTATTGATAACCCAAACCAACATTTAAAAAACTTTCTTCAGTTAGCAGACACCTTTAAGACTAATGGAGCTTCTCCTGAGGCAATACGCTTAAGATTATTTCCCTTTTCCCTCAGAGATAAAGCTCTATCATGGTTAGATTCCCTTCCACCGAATTCAATAACAACTTGGGATGACCTTAGAAAAGTTTTCCTTGCTAGATATTTTCCCCCAAGTAAGACCGCTCTTCTTCGAAACCTAATAACTAGATTTACCCAACACCAAGGAGAGTCGTTGTTCGAAGCCTGGGAGAGATATAAAGAACTATTAAGAGCATGCCCACACCATGGCCTAGAGAATTGGCTAATCATCCAAACCTTCTATAATGGACTTCTTTATAACACTAAAATGACCATCGACGCTGCCGCTGGTGGCGCACTGATGAACAAACCTTACCCTGAAGCTAGTGCCCTTATCGAGGATATGGCCCAAAACCATCAATCATGGGGAGTAGAACGAGCGACAGTGGAAAAGAAGGAAGCCCAAGGAGGAATACATGAGCTAAGCTCTATAGACATGATGCAGGCTAAAATGGACGCGTTGGCCCTTAGAGTCGAACATATGTGTATAACTCCGAATACTGTTGCCGCAGTTTCGCCGAATTGTGAGATATGTGGAACGCAAGGACACCAATCCGCCGAATGCAATCTATTGAATGAAACCAACACTGAGCAAGTGAACTATACCCAAGGGAACCCATTTTCAAACACATATAACCCTGGATGGAGGAATCACCCAAACTTCTCCTACAAAAATAATAACCCTATCCAAAATACCGCACCTCCGAGACAACAAGGTTACCAAGCCCCTAGAACAAATCAACCTATGCAACCTGTACCACCTAGCCCGAGCTTTGAGGAAGTTGTAAAAGATTTTATCGTTGCTCAAAAACAACAAAACAAAGAGTTCATGAACCATAACGTCCATGTTAACGAACTAATTACCAAGTTAGGAACCAAGGTTGATCAAATTATTACTCATAATAAGATGCTTGAAACCCAGATCTCTCAGGTAGCGTTAAACCAAGCCCCACAGACTACACCTGGAGGACAGTTCCCTGGACAACCTCAACAAAACCCGAAAGGGCAAGCTAATGCCATTACTCTACGAAGTGGAACCGCTTATAAGGAACCTTTAAACCCTAGATTAAGTGAGCCCGAAACTTCTGAGAGGAATGAGGAAAAGGAACCAGAGAAGCCTGAAACCCCGGAAAGTCAAGAAAAAGGAGAAGAACCTAAAAATAAAACCTATGTACCGCCACCGCCATACAAACCACCAATACCTTACCCTCAAAGATTAAAGAAAACCCAAATCGATAATCAATATCAAAAATTCGTTAAGGTTATAGAAAAACTTCACGTAGAAATCCCCTTTACAGAAGCCATCACCCAAATACCTTCTTATGCTAAGTTTCTCAAAGACATACTTACAAATAAACGTAGACTCGAAGATCCGAAACCCGTGGAATGTAATTCTATTTCCGAAAATAGGTTAGCAAAGAAAGATAAAGATCCCGGAAATTTTTCCATTCCTTGTGTTTTGGGGAATCATGTCATCGAAAAAGCTTTTCTAGACTTAGGAGCTAGTGTGAGCTTAATGCCTTTAGCAGTTTGTGAGAGATTAAACTTAGGAGAATTACAACCTACTAAGATGTCACTTCAATTAGCCGATAGATCCGTTAAATACCCTATAGGCATACTTGAAGACGTCCCTGTTAGGATAGGTCAGCTGTTTATACCTACTGATTTTGTTGTCATGGACATTAAAGAAGATGACGACATACCAATCCTCCTAGGTAGACCGTTCTTATCGACTGCTGGAGCCGTAATAGATGTTAAAAAGGGAAAACTAACTTTTGAGGTAGGTGGCCAGAAGATAGAATTTATATTGTCAAAATTTCTTATGGCACCTGTGATAGGAGATTCTTGTTATGCCTTAGATATCATCGAAGAATGTATTAGGGAATTAGAACAACAAGAAGAAACTGAATCTATAAAATTGCCATCAACCCTTATTTTGGAAGATGACAATTATAAAACACCCTACATTGATGATAACCTTCACGAATGTTTATCTCTTACCCCAGATCCTATGCCTTGCCCTATAAAACCGACCGTAAAACTTAAGGAACTGCCTAAAAACCTGAGATATGAATTTCTTGATGAAGATATGAACCGTCCAGTTATAGTCAGTGCTACCTTAAACCAAGAAGAAACCGATCAATTATTAGAAGTTTTACGTAGGTACCCCTCAGCCTTAGGATATAAGATCTCTGATCTAAAAGGAATAAGCCCATCCGTATGCATGCATCGGATTTTGCTTGAAGAAGATTCAAAACCTTCTAGAGAACACCAACGTAGAATAAATCCTATAATGAGTACTGTAGTTAAGACTGAAGTTCTTAAGTTACTAGAGGCAGGTATAATATATCAGATCTCGGACAGTAAATGGGTGAGTCCTGTGCATGTAGTACCTAAAAAGGGAGGCATCACAGTCGTGCAAAACGAGAAGGGCGAACCTGTAGCAAAAAGAACTGATGGAGGTTGGCGTATGTGCATAGATTATAGAAAATTAAATAAAGCAACTAGGAAGGACCATTTCCCATTACCATTCATAGACCAAATGTTGGAGCGCCTAGCCAGACACTCTTACTTTTGTTATTTAGATGGATATTCAGGATTCTTCCAAATACCTATTCACCCCGAAGATCAAGAAAAAACTACCTTTACATGCCCAGTTGGAACCTTTGCCTATAGAAGAATGCCTTTTGGACTTTGTAATGCTCCTGCAACTTTCCAACGCTGCATGATGTCTATCTTTGCTGATTATTTGGATGGAATCATGGAAGTATTTATGGACGATTTCTCAGTTTGTGGGTCAGATTTCAAAAATTGTCTTGTCAACCTTGAGAAAATCCTGGAGAGATGTGTGGAGGTAAATCTTGTGCTAAATTGGGAAAAATGTCATTTCATGGTCACCGAAGGGATTGTTTTAGGACATATAGTTTCCGAAAAAGGTATAGAGGTAGATAAAGCAAAAATAGAAGTCATAGAGAATCTAAAACCGCCGAAGACTATCAGGGAGATAAGAAGTTTTCTTGGACATGCCGGATTTTACCGACGTTTTATCAAGGATTTCTCCAAAATAACAAAGCCCTTAACTGGTCTTTTAATGAAAGATGCTGAGTTCATCTTCGATGAAAAATGTACTGAAGCATTTAATCTTCTGAAGCAAGCTCTGATTTCAGCACCTATAATGAAACCCCCTGATTGGTCGGAACCGTTTGAGATAATGTGTGACGCCAGTGATTACGCTGTTGGAGCCGTTCTAGGTCAGAGAAAAGATAAGAAGTTACATGTGATTTATTATGCCAGTAGAACCCTAGACGCTGCACAACTCAACTACGCAACAACCGAAAAAGAGCTCCTAGCTGTAGTTTTTGCAATAGACAAATTTAGATCTTATCTAGTAGGAGCCAAGATTATAGTTTACACCGACCATGCTGCCATTCGTTACTTACTAAGCAAAAAGGATGCCAAGCCTAGGTTACTTCGATGGATTCTATTATTACAAGAGTTTGATTTGGATATCCGTGACAAGAAAGGCACTGATAATGTGGTAGCTGATCACCTATCTAGGCTAGAATACCTGAAACCTGATCCAGTACCCATAAATGACGATTTTGCCTACGATAGACTGATAGCCCAACTAGAAACCATTGAAGATGATAACCCAGACCCTGATGAGCAATTTCATAAATCCTTAGCTATAAGCAATGTACCTTGGTATGCAGATTTTGTTAATTACCTAGCCGCTGACATCATACCCCCTGATCTAAACTACCACCAGAAGAAGAAGTTCTATAGTGATGTGAGAAACTTCTATTGGGACGATCCATTTCTTTTCAAGAGAGGTAAAGATGGCATTTTCCGCCGTTGTGTTCCAGAAGAAGAGGTAAATAATATAATTGAGCATTGTCACTCTGCACCCTATGGTGGACATGCAAGCACATCTAAGACCTACGCCAAGATTCTTCAAGCTGGCCTATTCTGGCCTACTATGTGGCGTGATGTCCATGCTTTCATTGTCAAGTGTGACAGATGCCAACGCACAGGAAATATTTCAAGACGTAATGAAATGCCGTTAAGAAATATCCAAGAAGTAGAACTCTTCGACGTATGGGGTATAGACTTTATGGGACCGTTCCCACCATCTTTTGGAAATCAGTACATATTAGTAGATGTTGACTACGTGTCTAAATGGATTGAAGCTATCGCCGCACCCACAAACGACACCAGAGTAGTCATCAAATTATTCAAGAATTATATATTTCCTAGGTTTGGAACACCCCGTTTAGTCATAAGTGATGGAGGATCACACTTCATATCGAGAATATTTGATAAACTTTTAAGCAAGTATGGAGTTAAGCATAGAGTAGCAACACCATACCACCCACAGACCAATGGACAAGTGGAAGTATCTAATAGGGAGATAAAACAAATCCTCGAGAAGACTGTCTCTATATCTAGAAAAGATTGGTCGCAGAAACTTCAAGAAGCATTATGGGCCTATAGAACCGCTTTCAAAACTCCTATAGGAACAACCCCTTATCAACTGGTCTATGGAAAATCATGTCACTTACCATTTGAGTTGGAGCATAAGGCCTATTGGGCCATCAAAACTTTGAATTTGGATTACTTGACAGCTGGTGAGAAACGTATCCTTGATATCCACAAATTAGAAGAGCTCAGACAATCTGCCTACGAAAATGCCATCATATACAAAGAAAGAACAAAAGCTTGGCATGACAAAAGAATCATAAGAAGAGACTTCAAAATAGGCGATCCTGTTCTCCTGTTCGATTCCAGGTTACGACTATTTCCAGGTAAACTCCGTTCGAGATGGACTGGCCCTTTCGAAGTATCTAAGATCCTGAGATCCGGTGCTATTGAAATCAAGAACCAAACATGTAAACCGTTCATAGTCAATGGACAGAGGTTGAAGCCCTACGAAGGAGGTGACATTCCAACAACAGACACCTGTCATACTCTGAGTGATCCACCATATCCTTCCAATGATGTTTAAATATCGGTCGTCGAGCTAATGACGTTAAACAAGCGCTGCCTGGGAGGCAACCCATGGTTTTTCTTATTTTTGTACTTTTTATTTTTATTTTTACTTTATTTTAATTTGTTTATTTTATTATTATGTCAGGACTCACGATTGAATGTTTTATGTGCTTTCAGGACTTGTTTACTAACCTTGTACAGAATGCAGAACCCTGATGACATGCACGTGGCCTTTAGAGATGATGCACAGAGAGAGCGTTACTATGTTCACATGAGACGCCCTATGGCTCCTACCAGGTACCCTGACCATGACTGCATGGATGCCTTGGGGATAGAGCCAAGCGTCAGATTTTTATGCCATCAACTCCAGTGGGACCAGTTTGACGACAGGAACAACACTTATAGGAACCTGACTCTTGAGTTCCTCAGCTCGTTTCATCATGACCCTTGGGCTAGACCCGATGGACTCGCTGTTTTCAGGTTGTTCGGGATTGACTACTCATTCTCTCACAAAGGGTTTGGTGATTTACTAGGTTTCCAGACTACTCCTGATGCTATTCCAGAGACTCCGATGGGGTATTTTATGAGCAGAGAAGTGGAAAAGTTTTGGACTATAATATCAGGCGGAGGGAGCCAAGATCCTTCTACCCAGTTTTCTCAGGTAATCCACAACCCTGCATTGAGGTACTTCCAGATGATTCTAGCACATTCTTTCCTAGGTTTTCCAGATACAGAGACACTGCTAAGTGAAGAGGAGATTTTCCTACTGTTTTGTGCGACTCAGTCTCGCCCTGTTGCTTGTGGCAACTTTCTACTGAAGGGCCTTGCTAGTGTTGCCAGATCATCAGTAGGAATCATCCATGTCGGTGGGATTGTTACACAGATTGCTACTGCATTGGGTTTGTCTCGCAAGCTATTGCACCTCAGGACCTTCTGCTGCTACACCACCCTGGATATTGACTTTTGTCTTGATAGAGGACTGATGAGGAGGGCTTCTTTTGAGCCCAACATGTTTAGATTGCTGATCGACGGTGAAGCGATACACTACTTTACATTACCAGATCCGCTGATGACCAGTGTCCATGATCCTGCCAATTGGAGTTATGCTCTAGAGGGTTGTGGAGAGACTGTCGAAGAGCCGAAATCGCCTCCCGCCGCTGAGTACACTCCTACACCTCTTACTCCCCGAATCACTGTTATGTCTAACAATATGTCTCTGCAGCCACCCGACCTACAAACACAGATTTATGAGCTCCGCAAGGAGACTGCCCTGCTCAAGCAGGAAGTGGCAGACTTAGAGTTACAGATGCAGGTTTCTGATCTCACTCATGCCTCAGAGACCGATGCTCTACATCAGGCGATCGACGAGCTTCGGAGGGAGATAGCTGAGATTCGTGGATCAAGCCAGGATAAGAAACCTACCACATGACTCATTCCACCCTGACAGCACTACCCTAGTATTTAACTTCGTTTTATTTATCGCATTTCCACTTTTATATTTTCATGCACTTTGAATTCCTTATATATATACATATTATGCACTAATTTTTCTTTTTCTTTTTTGATTTTTAAGTATTTTATTTTTTGTCGTGCAAAAGAAAAAAATATAAGACAAAAATATTTTCATTTTTTTGTCTTTACAAAAAAATATGCAAGCCTCAAGCCTTGAAAAGAAGAAGAAAACGCTATTCAGACCCCCCGAAGACCAAGGTGCAAGGAAGGCCCAAAAGGAGGATCCAAAACCACAAGGCCCAGGAATTGGCCTTGTGGCGGGCGCCATAGGCCCTGTGGCGGGCGCCACACCGTTGTCATCACCAAATACGGGATTCAATCCCCATTTCCACCATTTTCATCCCTTTCTTCACCAAAAACCCATTTTTCCAACCTTCCAAATCCTCCTTGAACCCCATTAAAGCTCCCCCATTTCCAAAATACCCTCCATCCATAAAACATATCCAACATCCATTTCCATTTTCATCCATCAAAAACCAAAAAAATCAAAACTTTATCATTCCCCTCATAAACCACTTTTCTACTATTTTCTCTACCTAAGGAGCTTTTCAACAATGGAGTTCAACGGATTTATTCTTCGTGATGGAAGACCGGGCGAAAGGCAACGGAAAATTATTCAGAGGCTTCAAAGTCGAGAAATCCTCTCGACTAGGTACGTCGACGATAACTGTCTGTATGCTTTGGGTATTTATCATAGTGTTTTTAATTTATTAGAATTTCTAGGCTTGCATAACATTTTCATTAATCAGGAACCTACCTATGAGAGGCTGACAACTGAGTTTTTGAGTTCTTTGATATACACTGTCAGTCCTGACACTGCCAGCACTGTCGGTACTGCTATTTTTAGACTGTTTGGAATTGAATATGAATTCAGTACCAATGAGCTAGCAGATTTGTTAGGAATCCCTCATAGGGAAGGTTCGATCTGTGAGGCACCTTTGGATGCTGAATGGTCGGCCGAGGTATTTACCTTCTGGCTAAGGCTTTCAAGTACTTCAATTAATTCTTTTGAAGGGATACTTGCGTCGACCATTCACAACCCGGCCATAAGAGTTTTTAGACTTCTTTTGGCATGTACTATTTTTGGCCGGGAAAGTCCAAACAAGGTTAATGCTCGTGAACTCCTATTTTTGCAAGGATGCCTCACTAGAACCCACATCAATCCGGTCCCGTTTATGCTTGCCCACATGACTTTATTTACTAATAAAACAGGACCGATTGTTTTTGGAGGGCTTGTTACGTCTATTGCTCGGGCTCTTGGCCTGAATGATGAGATAGCTACACTTGAACCACTACCTCCTCGCACAATTAATTTAAAATTTCTGAAAGACATGAAATTGTGCTGAACAAGGAGAGAAGGTGGTTATGAATTGATGGTTCATGGGGTAGCTATCCCATCTGTTGCTTTACCATGCAGTAGACGTACTGATGTACGTGATGAAAGGAACTGGACCTATGATCTTAATGCTCCACGTGTTTTGGGTCCACTTCCTCCTAATATTCCCGATGGGGAGGCACATGACACTGATGATGAGTATGATCGGAGAGAGCAGTCTCCCATCCCTCACATGTCCCCCCATCGTCCTTCACAGTCACACACTGCACCATCTTCCTCTAACCCTGTTGCAGGTACTGCTCCTGGATTCTTTGTCACCGAGGAGATGTGGCGTGATATGACAGCTAGAGAAGAAAGGCGTGATGGCCTTCTCTCTACTATTTCACAGCAGCTGACGGACAATATGAGCTTCATGCAACAATCGCGATTGGTTTCGGATCGTTCCTATAGCAACGTTTGCCGTACCTTGAACGCTATTTCATTAGAGCAGAACCGTCAGAGAGAGTTCAACAGCCGACACTACCAGCTTGTAGAGGCTACTCAGGGTTCCATCTTGGGTAACCTTCGAGAGGTCCGGAGTGCTCAGGCTGCTTTATCAGCACGACTCGACCGGAGGGACCAGCATCGTAGTAGATCCCGTCGTTCCAGACCATCACATCAGGACGGCGAAGGCACCAGTGCCCCTCCTCAGTAGTCTTTTTCCAGGTTACCCCCCTTATCTTATTTCGAAACATTGGGGACAATGTTCGATTTAAGTGTGGGAGGGGATTTTATTGCTTTCTGCTATTTCCCTTTTTAGTTAATTTCCTTTCAGTTATTTCCCTTTTCAGTAATTTATTTTTCTTAGATAATGCATGAGTCTGACGAGTCACCAGTATAGTGTCTTTTTAGTTCATCTTCATTTTTTCCCATTTCCTTAGCCTTACCAAAAAATTTTTTAAAAAGAAAACAATGTTGTTTCACATGTTTTTTGGGCTTTGAGACAGGTTTAGATTAGGATGTGGTGACTTAGGTCAACTTTTTGAAACATCAGAACCATTTTAGCACCATAGACCTCTTGAATATAGGAATCACTCCTAAACCCCACCACCATGGCCTTTACTATCATTCAAAAAATTGTCCTAAATAGTTTATTTTAGCAGTCAGCTCCGGCCTAAGCATACTCTACGTAGGGGGCCGATGAATATAAGTGAATGATCCAGTGCTAATAATAAAAAAAAAAGAAGAAAAAAGGCAAACTCTGGTATAGGTGACCCTCACAAAGTCATTTAAACCGAAAAAAGAGAAGAAAAAATTTTTGCCACAAAAAGAAAAAAATTGCAAGTCACCTATTGTTAGTTGGTTCAGAGGTATCTGGCACTGAACTTGGTAGGGCGGATTACGATCCGATCCCCCGCAGCTACATTTAGGCGAAATAAAAACAGGTTTACACATGCTTATGTGCCAGAAACCTTATGTTATGGATCAGAATCACTAACCGGTCACTCTACTATGAAGCATGTACGGATAACGGGCTTAATGTGATTGCGCCTGAATGAAAAGGACACAAAAAGATGAGAAGATAGGCCTAGGTATCGTGGGATGACATGGAGTGGTTAATATAGGATTGAAGTCTGTGTTTGTGTTACTATGGTACCCTTGGTTCACTTAGTTAGTATCTGTCACTGCATCCTGACTTGAACTTAGAATCCCTTTAGCCCAAAGACAAGTGTTGACACCATATTTTCTTAAGCTTTAATGTTTGCTTGAGGACAAGCAAAGGTTTAAGTGTGGGAGAATTTGATCACACTAAAATTCACCGTATTTCTGACTCCGATTTCGCATGCATTCTTAGCTTTTATTGTTGTTTTGCTTTGTTATTGCTTTGTTTTCTTATGTTTTCAGGTTTTTATAATAATCGGAGCTGGAATCGGGAAAAGGAGCGAAAAAGGAGTGAAAACGAACGAAAACCTAGAAATTCAGCATTTTGCACTTACGGCACCCACTGTGGCGGGCGCCATGGGGTTAGCCATGACGTGGCCACATCTCAAGACCACTCCTCAACCTCCAAGACCCACGATCCCCACTACATCATCCCCTGTAGGGACCGTGGCGGGCGCCATAGGCCTGTGGCGGGCGCCACAAGGCAAAAATCCTCAACCTCCACTTTTTAGTGGAGGGGCGTCCCGGTCATTTCGCGCTTCCAATTTCTCCTATAAATAGGACCTTAGATTTTCGTTTTTCTTCATCCAGAATTAGAATTCTCTAGGCATATATCAGTTATAAAGCAGTTGCCATTCCACATCGGGGTGCCTCTGCAATCGAGTGATCGAGTCTGTAATCTGTCTGTGGTTCGAGTTTTGGAGCACTCTGGAGGAAGTTAATCCTGCCGCCATTTTAATTCCAGTTCGTATTTTATTTTTCCGCATTGCTTTACTTTTATTTATTTTCTCGCACTTTACTTTGTTTATTTCCCGCACTCGCACATTTACGTTGTTTATTTCCCGCACTCGCACATTTACGTTGTTTATTTCCCGCACTCGCACATTTACTTTGTTTACTTCCCGCACTCGCTTTAAATTACTCATATGAAAAACTATAAAAAGAATATTTACTTTATCATGTCTAACTAATCCCATAAAGGTTAGAATGTAAGGATCGTAATTAAACCAGTAATCAGTATAATTGTTCGTGGAAACACCTAAGGGCTATTTTATCTTTCAATTCAAGTAATTGTTTTTAACTATTTCAAAAACAGCCAAAAGCGCTTTTTATAGTTCATTAGGAGTTTTTAGATTAAAAAGAAAAGAGATTTTAAAACGATTTTCGGACGCGTTATGAGATTTAGACTCTGGTTCATAAGAACCTCTTTTTGCTAAGAAGTCCAGGTTAAAATACTTTTCAACTTTGTTAAGAAACTATATTTCTTAAAAATAGGTTTACTACTCTAACGCAGTACGCACCTTTTTATCCGTGACAATAGGAGGGGTTGATTAGAGAGTACAACTCGGTTCTGAATACGCGAAAGCGACAGTTCCTGTTAAATTAGTTCTTTTCAAAGGAGAAAACATTGCCCATAAGTAGTTCCATTAACAAGTACTGGATTATCATTGATTACGTGAATTACATTCGAGCCTGTCTTTTATTTATTATTTAAAATTATAATTTTATTTACCATTGCACCCTTACTAAAACCCTTAAAAATAGTTGCCTTAGATAAACACCATAACAACAGGTACGATAGATTGACACTTGGTCTCTGTGGATTCGATAATCTTTTATATTACTTTGACGTGATTCGTACACTTGCGAAAAACACGCATCACTCAACACGAAGTTGAGAGGAACATCTGACCTCACCGTCAAGCATTTGTTAAACAAACAGGCATCGGACCCGAAGGGCGGCTCAACCCGAAGTTGAGAAGAACATCTGACCTCACCGTCAGCCATCTATTAAACAAACACGAATCGATTTAGAAGGCCGACTCAACCCAAAGTTGAGAAAAACATCTGACCTTGCTGTCAGGCACCAGTTAAAGAAACAGGCATCGAGCCCGAAGGCCGGCTCAATACGAAGTTGTGAGGAACATCTGACCTTGCTGTCAAGCATCTGTTAAAAAAACAGGCATCGAATCTGAAGGTCGGCTCAACCAAAGTTGAGAAGAACATCTGATCTTGCCGCCAGGCATCTGTTAAACAAGTAGGCATCGAACCCGAAGGCCGGCTCAACCGGTAGTTGAGAAGAACATCTGGCGTCGCCGTCAGGTATCTGTTAAATAAACAGGCATCGAACCCGAAGACCGGCTCAACACGAAGTTGAGAAGAACATCTGACCTCTTCGTGAGGCATCTGTTAAACAAACCGGCATCAAACCCGAAGGGCGGCTAAACCCGAAGTTGATAAGAACATTAGACCTATCCTTCAGGCATATTTTAAACAAACAGGCATCGAACCCGAAGGCCGGCTCAACACGAAGTTGAGAGGAACATTTGACCTTGTCGTCATGCATCTGTTCAACAGAAAGGCGTTGAACCCGAAGGGCGGTCAACCCGTAGTTGAGAAGAACATATGACCTCGGTGTCAGCCATATGTTAAACAAACAGGCATCGAACCCATAGGCCGGCTCAACTTGAAGTTGAGAGGAACATCTGACCTCGCCATCAGGCATCTGTTAAACAAACAGGCATCAAACCCGAAGGCCGGCTAAACACGAAATTGAGAGAAACATCTGACCTCGCCGTGAAGCATTTGTTAAACAAACAGGCATCGAACCCGAAGAGCGGCTCAACCCGAAGTAGAGAAGAACATCTGACCTCGCCGTCAGGCATCTGTTAAACAAACACGCGTCGCACTTAAAGGTCGGCTCAACACGAAGTTAAGAAGAACAACTGACCTTGCTGTCAGGCATCAGTTAAACAAACAAGCATCGAACCCGAAGGCCGGTTCAATACGAAGTTTAGAGGAACATCTGACCTCCCTGTCAAGCATCTGTTAAAAAAACAGGCATCGAATCTGAATGTCGGGTCAACCCAAAGTTGAGATGAACATCTCACCTCGCCGTCAGGCATCTGTTAAACAAGTAGGCATCGAACCCGAAGGCCAACTCAACCGGAAGTTGAGAAGAACATCTGACCTCGCCGTCCAGTATCTGTTAAACAAACAGGCATCGAACCCGAAGAACGGTGTAACGCCCGTTCATTTTAATTAAATTATTTATGAATTGTTGGTGTGCCTTTACGTGGGAGTGTGTCTGAGAGCGTTGGTGGGTATCCTTAAAGTATATGAAACCATTTAGTAAATCATTGAGATTGATAATAATATAATATAATTAATAATGATGATAATTTAATAACTAGTAGTAATATTATTATTATTATTTTTATTATTATTATTATTATTATTAGATGGAATAAAGGGAATTAGGGAACTATTAGAGAAGTTGGGGGAGAAAGAGGGTTATCACGATAAACTGCTCAGAAAACCAAATTTGAGGAAAAAGGTTGAAGAGAAGGAGGAACGTGGCTGTTGAGAGAAATGAAGAGCAGAGAATCATCCATCAGGGAATTGGAAGATAGTTGCAGAAAAGCCGCCGGAGAGCAGAACCAGAACCGAAAGCTTGGAATTGGTCTCTATTCTAAGGTAAAGGTGGGGTTCAATTCTATAACCGTGGGTATGATCAATCTCATGTAGGGAATTGATTCATAGGTATAATTTCCGTCAATAGATAAATGTTAGGGACGATGTTTTTATGTAAGAATGAATATGTTATATACGATGCTCTAAGGTTTCCCTAATGGGGCAAATACGTAGTAATGTTCCCGTAAGTTGAAGAAAGAAATATTAAAGATTAATGTTCCCGTAGTAACGTTACCGTAGTAATGTTCCCGTAGTGATGTTCCCGTAGTGATGTTCCCGTAGTAATGTTCCCGTAGTAATGTTCCCGTAAGTTGAAGAAAGAAATATTAAAGATTAATGTTCCCGTGGTAATGTTCCCGTAGTAATGTTCCCGTAGTGATGTCCCCGTAGTAACGTTATCGTAGTAATGTTCCCGTAGGTTGAGAAATATTAAAGGAATATTAAGGGTAAATGTTCCCGTAAGTTGATAAATATTAAGGGTTAATGTTTGTCTACGCCTGCATTAATGTTTATGTCGTTAGTTTATGTAGTAATGTTGGGAATCGGCGCCGACACGCGCTAATTTCCCATTTGTTGAGGAAATGTTATTATAATTTTCTCCTTGGATTACGTGGATAAGTTGTAGTTATATTACCCGTATGAAGGTGTATGAAAATGTGTCGAGTTCTTATTTGTAGTAATGATGTTGTCAGTTGTTCTCTGACATGAAAATGCTGTTGAGTTCTCGATTGTAGAGACGAGGTTGTTTTTAATTGTTCTGTGTGAAAATGTGTTAGAGTCTTATTCGTAGGAACGATACTGTTGGTAGTTCTCTGATATGAACAGATTGAAATGGTGAGTCCATAATATATGCAAAATGTGATGTTTCTGTTATGGATAATTGGTTGTAGGCGTGATGCCTTGTTGCACGGTTGTTGCACAGTTGTTGTTGTTGCGTTATAGTCCATAATAGTTGCATCTCATAGCATATCATTTGGCCTGGATTGGCGACGGTTGTGCCTGTATTGGCGTTATTTGGAGTGTTGGCTCCTAGATGGGTTCAGGTTGTTGGCCCTGTCCCGAGTTGTGGAGAGTTGTCTCCCGAATTATTGTGGAGAGTTGTCTCCCGAGTTTTGGAGTGTTGGCTCCTAGATGGGTTCGGGGTGTTGGCCCTGTCCCGAGTTTTGGAGTGTTGGCTCCTAAATGGTACCACATGCATATGCACAGTTGAGTCGCATTGATGAGTCGCATTGTTGAGTTACGTTGTTGAGTTGTTTTGATGAGTTGCTGAGATATGATGATAATTGTTGTGGTTATGAATAATGAATTGTTGCAGTTTAATTATTACTAATATTTATGTGAACTGCTGGAATTATAATGCTGTGATAATATTCTGACATGACTTTTATCATGCCTTATGTTATATTGTTGATATCTCACCCTTTATGTTGTATGTTACCTCTGTTGGTGGTAATTTGCAGGTAACTCGGAAGAAAGTTTCGCTTTATGTTTAAGGTTGTTGGTTGCTCTGATACGTAGCACTCTGGGGGGGGGGGGAATGAACGATTAATGTTATTTTTTTAATTGAATTCCTTGTTGCTGAATTTTATTAAGTACTATGGCAAATAGATTGGTTGTTTCTGATAATGCCAAATGTTGCTTGGATGCATAGTTGTTTTAGTGAATTGATGCAAGATAATTATTTGCTGAATTTTAATGGAATTTAATTACTACGAATCGTTGGAAGTGTATTATAACATGGCGTTTATGATTAAAATGTTAAACAAGTTACCGTTGTTTGTTCATCCGAATTTTGTGCTACGTGTGTTTGTAAATGAGCTTTTGCAGGTGTATGTGTTTTGGTTAAGTGTAGAATGTGACACCTCTGCTGCGTCTGAGAATTTGGGAGCGTGACGATCGTCACAGCTCCATGACGCTCGTCATGACCGTGACGGTCGTGACATCCATGACGGTCGTCATGAGATTTTATTTGCTGCACTCTGAATTGTTTCTGTTGTTTATCTTATTTTTCTGTGATAGTTTAGAGTGGGGTGTTACAATTGGTACCAGAGCAGGTCGGTCCGTCCGACCAAGTTATTTAATGTTGTGTATTCCCGCGTATGCGACATGTGTGTGAAAACACTGTCGGTACATGTTATATTGTGGAACCTTTATCTGCAGGAGTGAGAATGATTCAAGTGGGGAAGAAGCTTGTGCTTCTCTAGGATGCTGCAAGTGTGGAGTTGTAGCTCGGTGTGTGGTTGAACGGTCTTATAGTTTGGTAAAGATGGTTTATACCCCCATCATGATTTTCGGCTGTCTATTGACAAATTGAGGAATTGATCAGCCTTGATCTCTTGTTGATAGTAGTTGGGATTGTGTTGGATGGGATATACGTGTCTTGCAAGCTTGGATGGCGTGAGCAATGAATTGCCTTGAGTTAGGCTAAGTGCTTAAGAATTATTTTGACGAGTCGGCGCAGGACGGTGTTGAAGTGTTTAATTTGATGGGAATTTTTGATTTATAATGAAAGTGAGAAGTTGGTGATTTGCCAATTAATTATGGTTGACTGGAAGTTATCCTGACAAGATAGGGATATATAGCCAAGAAGTGAAGTGGAGTTGTGATCGACTTAGTTGCGGAAACTAATTCGATATTGAGAGCTCCATGTCTGTTGGATGGTCAAAGAACTAAATTGATTGAGTAGCTTTGAGACTTGTGTCTGGTGTGTGTGCTAAGGCCACCGAGTGTGAAATTGTTGTCGTACGTCGAATTCCGAGATCGCAGCTTTTTACGGAATCAATGTTTTTACGGACGAAAGTTGGAATAGATTACGCCGTTGTGTCGGGTAATGTTAGGCCGTGATCGAGTATGCTTGTTTTATCGAATTTGATGGATTTTTGTAAGTTTTTGCATTTTTGAATATTTGAGGATTTAAGATTCGGATTAAAATCGAAAGTCGTAGATTTCACGTTTGATGGTTCTAAATCACTAATATATGTTTGGTATGAATGAGTATGTGTTTGTTTCGAAGAAAATAATTGAATCGGTCGGATTTTCGGGCGAAAATGCTCAAACCCGTAGCAGCTTTTATGCAGAAAAATTATGTTTTAGAGAAACTTCGAAAATTCATATCTCTTGATCCGTAAGTCGGTTTTAGTCCCCGTTCGAAGCGTTGGAAAGATAACGAGATGCTCTTTCTAGAAAAAATTGTTTTAAAGCCTGTACCTGGTTCAATTATAGCAGAAAATTGAAAATGTATCGTGTGTTGATTTTTGCCGAACCCGACAGGACCATTTGTTATGTTTATGATGCCCTGTTGATATGCTAAGTGAAACTTCAGCGAGTTTTGGTTATGCTTAAAGGGAACTTGAAGTACATAAGAGGAATCATCTGATAAGTGATTTAGAGTTGGTTGTTGTTGTGGTTGTGCCGGAGTTGGAAGCTTCAATTAGTTAGTGTGAGACTTGAAATGTCTGGTGATCTCAAGAGCTTAAGATATTTATTTGATTTGGAATAGTTGAATATGAGGCAGAGAAAATAATTGGGACTCCAGAATGGATTATAGTTTCGGATTGAATTACCATTCGGGGAAATCAAAACATGGTAGCTTATGCATTGGCTTGAAAATCCTTGCATATGCCGATGATGGTGGTGAAAAGAGTTAGGACTGATTGAACAATTTTGTGGTATGAGTTGGTTTGTGAAGAGACTTCTTATGGAGTTAAGCTTAGTATGTTGGACCTTACTAGTGGTATTCTTGACGAGATTCGATAAGGTCAGAACTTTGGTTTGAGTTGATAGATTAGTTGAATCTGAGGAATTAAAGTCGAAGGGATGATTTTCAGTTTAATGGAAATAGTATCATGAGATGTCGTGATAGAGTTTGCGTTCCAGATATTATTAAGTGGAATGAGAGTATTGAGGTAGATGGAGTATCCATCCCGGTGCTATGAGGATGTGACCGGATTTGAGGAAATTATTTTGAGGGTCATAGTTGAAGAGATAAGTGGTTAAGTTTGTATGTGCTGATTAGACTTGTTGGAAGTCGAAGAATAAACGCCAGAGACCGTTGGGTCCGATGCAACCGTTGAATATTCTAGAGTGGAGATCAGATAGTATTCCCATGGATTTTGTGTTGGGTTTTCTGGAGAATTTGAGGGATATGATTTTACTTGGGTGATTTTGGATAGAATGACTAATTTGGCTCTTTTCCTAACAAGTGAGATTAATCATTCTATGTTGAAGCTAGCTGAGATTATGCAAGAGACGACTGAAAAGATCCAAAGGATCCAAGAAAGATGTGTTTTGAGAGTTACGATAGTAACTGGTGTTGGTCGAGCTTGAGGTCTCGGGAGCACACTGTGTTTTGTGATCTGTATCAGGGTGGCGCAGCGGAAGCGTGGGAAAAATAGCAGGTTAGACTGTTTTACCGCTGTCACTCGTGAGAATTTACATGATGTGGTATGTGCCTAGGTTGAAGAAGTACATTAATTCGGATGGATGGTATACAAGTGAAAGGTAATTTGACTGTTGAGGCGTTGCTAGTTCGGGTGGATGAAAGAGAAGCAACTTCGAGGTGAAGAAATTGCTTTGGTGAAAGTGGCATGGTTGGGAGTTGTTTGATTGAGGTAATTTCGAGGATGAAATTCTTTTAAGTAGGGGAGAGTTGTAACGCCCGTTCATTTTAATTAAATTATTTATGAATTGTTGGTGTGCCTTTACGTGGGAGTGTGTTTGAGAGCGTTGGTGGGTATCCTTAAAGTATAGGAAACCATTTATTAAATCATTGAGATTGATAATAATATAATATAATTAATAATGATGATAATTTAATAACTAGTAGTAATATTATTATTATTATTATTATTATTATTATTATTATTATTAGATGGAATAAAGGGAATTAGGGAACTATTAGAGAAGTTGGGGGAGAAAGAGGGTTATCACGATAAACTGCTCAGAAAACCAAATTTGAGGAAAAAGGTTGAAGAGAAGGAGGAACGTGGCTGTTGAGAGAAATGGAGAGCAGAGAATCATCCATCAGGGAATTGGAAGATAGTTGCAGAAAAGCCGCCGGAGAGCAGAACCAGAACCGAAAGCTTGGAATTGGCCTCTATTCTAAGGTAAGGGTGGGGTTCAATTCTATAACCGTGGGTATGATCAATCTCATGTAGGGAATTGATTCATAGGTATAATTTCCGTCAATAGATAAATGTTAGGGACGATGTTTTTATGTAAGAATGAATATGTTATATACGATGCTCTAAGGTTTCCCTAATGGGGCAAATACGTAGTAATGTTCCCGTAAGTTGAAGAAAGAAATATTAAAGATTAATGTTCCCGTAGTAACGTTACCGTAGTAATGTTCCCGTAGTGATGTTCCCGTAGTGATGTTCCCGTAGTAATGTTCCCGTAGTAATGTTCCCGTAAGTTGAAGAAAGAAATATTAAAGATTAATGTTCCCGTGGTAATGTTCCCGTAGTAATGTTCCCGTAGTGATGTCCCCGTAGTAACGTTATCGTAGTAATGTTCCCGTAGGTTGAGAAATATTAAAGGAATATTAAGGGTAAATGTTCCCGTAAGTTGATAAATATTAAGGGTTAATGTTTGTCTACGCCTGCATTAATGTTTATGTCGTTAGTTTATGTAGTAATGTTGGGAATCGGCGCCGACACGCGCTAATTCCCCATTTGTTGAGGAAATGTTATTATAATTTTCTCCTTGGATTACGTGGATAAGTTGTAGTTATATTACCCGTATGAAGGTGTATGAAAATGTGTCGAGTTCTTATTTGTAGTAATGATGTTGTCAGTTGTTCTCTGACATGAAAATGCTGTTGAGTTCTCGATTGTAGAGACGAGGTTGTTTTTAATTGTTCTCTGTGAAAATGTGTTAGAGTCTTATTCGTAGGAACGATACTGTTGGTAGTTCTCTGATATGAACAGATTGAAATGGTGAGTCCATAATATATGCAAAATGTGATGTTTCTGTTATGGATAATTGGTTGTAGGCGTGATACCTTGTTGCACGGTTGTTGCACAGTTGTTGTTGTTGCGCTATAGTCCATAATAGTTGCATCTCATAGCATATCATTTGGCCTGGATTGGCGACGGTTGTGCCTGTATTGGCGTTATTTGGAGTGTTGGCTCCTAGATGGGTTCAGGGTGTTGGCCCTGTCCTGAGTTGTGGAGAGTTGTCTCCCGAATTATTGTGGAGAGTTGTCTCCCGAGTTTTGGAGTGTTGGCTCCTAGATGGGTTCGGGGTGTTGGCCCTGTCCCGAGTTTTGGAGTGTTGGCTCCTAAATGGTACCACATGCATATGCACAGTTGAGTCGCATTGATGAGTCACATTGTTGAGTTGCGTTGTTGAGTTGTTTTGATGAGTTGCTGAGATATGATGACAATTGTTGTGGTTATGAATAATGAATTGTTGCAGTTTAATTATTACTAATATTTATGCGAACTGCTAGAATTATAATGCTGTGATAATATTCTGACATGACTTTTATCATGCCTTATGTTATATTGTTGATATCTCACCCTTTATGTTGTATGTTACCCCTGTTGGTGGTAATTTGCAGGTAACTCGGAAGAAAGTGTCGCTTTATGTTTAAGGTCGTTGGTTGCTCTGATACGTAGCACTCTGGGGGGGAATGAACGATTAATGTTATTGTTTTAATTGAATTCCTTGTTGCTGAATTTTATTAAGTACTATGGCAAATAGATTGGTTGTTTCTGATAATGCCAAATGTTGCTTGGATGCATAGTTATTTTAGTGAATTGATGCAAGATAATTATTTGCTGAATTTTAATGGAATTTAATTACTACGAATCGTTGGAAGTGTATTATAACATGGCGTTTATGATTAAAATGTTAAACAAGTTACCGTTGTTTGTTCATCCGAATTTTGTGCTACGTGTGTTAGTAAATGAGCTTTTGCAGGTGTATGTGTTTTGGTTAAGTGTAGAATGTGACACCTCTGCTGCGTCTGAGAATTTGGGAGCATGACGGTCGTCACAGCTCCATGACGCTCGTCATGACCGTGACAGTCGTGACATCCATGACGGTCGTCATGAGATTTTATTTGCTGCACTCTGAATTGTTTCTGTTGTTTATCTTATTTTTCTGTGATAGTTTAGAGTGGGGTGTTACAATTGGTACCAGAGCAGGTCGGTCCGTCCGACCAAGTTATTTAATGTTGTGTATTCCCTGGTATGCGACATGTGTGTGAAAACACTCTGAATTGTTTCCGTTGTTTATCTTATTTCTGCGATAGTTTAGAGTGGGGTGTTACAAACGGCTCAACACGAAGTTGAGAAAAACATCTGACCTCGCCGTGAGGCATCTATTAAACAAACAGGCATCGAATCCGAAGGGCGGCTCAACCCGAATTTGATAAGAATATCTTACCTAGCTGTCACGCATTTGTTAAACAAATAGGTATCGAACCTGAAGGCCGACTCAACCTGAATTTGAGAAGAAAATCTTACCTCGCCGTCAGGTATCTGTTAAACAAACAGGCATTGAACCCGAAGGCCAGCTCAACATGAAGTAGAGAAGTACATCTGACCTTTCCATCAGGCATCTGTTAAATAAACAGGCGTCGAACCCGGAGACTGTCTCAACACGAAGTTGAGAAGAACATCTGACCTCACCGTCAGGCATCTGTTAAAAAAACAGGCATCGAACCCGAATGCCAGATCAACACGAAGTTGAGTGGAACATCTGACCTCGCTGTCAAGCATCTATTAAACAAACAGGCATCGAATCTGAAGGCCGGCTCAACCCGAAGTTGAGAAGAACATCTGACCTCGCCGTCAGGTATCTGTTAAACAAACAGGCATCGAACGCGAAGGTCGGCTCAAACGGAATATGAGAAGAACATCTGACCTCACCATCAGGCATCTATTAAACAAACAGGCATCTATTAAACAAACAGGCATCGAACCCGAATGCCGGCTAAACACGAAGTTGAAGAGAACATCTGACCTCGCCGTGAGACATCTGTTAAACAAACATGCATCGAACCCGAAGGGCGGCTAAACTCGAAGGTGATAAGAACCTTAGACCTCACCGTCAGGCATCTGTTAAATAAACATACATCGAACCTGAAGGTCGGCTCAACACGAAGCTGAGAGGAACATTTGACCTTGTCGTCATGCATCCGTTAAAAAGACAGGCGTAGAACCCGAAGGGCGGCTCAACCCGAAGTTGAGAAGAACACATGACCTATCCGTCAGGTATCTGTTAAACAAACAGGCATCGAACGCGAAGGTCGGCTCAACCGGAAGTTGAGAAGAACATCTGACCTCGCCATCACACATCTATTAAACAAACAGGCATCGAACCCGAAGGCCGGCTAAACACGAAGTTGAGAAGAACATCTGACCTCACCGTGAGACATCTGTTAAACTAACAGGCATCGAACCCGAAGGGCGGCTAAACTCGAAGGTGATAAGAACATTAGACCTCGTCGTCAGGCATCTGTTAAATAAACATACATCGAACCCGAAGGCCGGCTCAACATGAAGCTGAGAGGAACATTTGACCTTGTCGTCATGCATCTGTTAAATAAACATACATCGAACCCGAAGGCCGGCTCAACATGAAGCTGAGAGGAACATTTGACCTTGTCGTCATGCATCTGTTAAAAAGAGGGGCGTTGAACCCGAAGGGAGGCTCAACCTGTAGTTGAGAAGAACATCTGACCTCGGTGTCTGGCATATGTTAAACAAACAGGCATCGAACCTGAAGGCCAGCTCAACACGAAGTTGAGAGGAACATTTGACCTTGCCGTCATGCATCTGTTTAACAGACAGGCATTGAACCCGACGGGCGGCTCATCCCGTAGTTGAGAAGAACATCTGACCTTGCCGCCAAGCATCTGTTAAACAAATAGGCATCGAACCCAAAGGCCGGCTCAACTTGAAGTTGAGAGGAACATCTGACCTCGCCATCAAGCATCTATTAAACAAACGGGCATCGAACCTGATGGCGGGCTCAACACAAAGTTGAGAGGAACATCTGACCTTGCCTTCAAGCATTTGTTAAAAAAACAGGCATTGAACCTGAAGGGCGGCTCAACCCGAAGTTTAAAAGAACATCTGACCTCGCCGTCAGGCATCTGTTAAACAAACACGCATCGAATTTGAAGGCCGACTCAACCCGAAGTTGAGAAGAACATCTCACCTCACTGTCAAGCATCAGTTAAACAAACAGGCATCGAACCTGAAGGTCGGTGTTGCACCCCAAAATTTGCCCTCACAATACAAGACTTTGTGTTCCAAGAAGGTTCACAAGGTTCACAAAATTCACAATTGGTCAGAAGAGTTGACAATTCCCTCAGACAATGCACCTCCTAAGCAGTGCATCCAAAACTAGGGTTTTGACTTTAATCAGGCTAAATGGACTTCCAAGACTTCAAGTGAGCTTCATAACATCTTATATGTGTATAAGAACCCCCATGTCAAGTTTCAAGACTTTTCTCAAAAGTTTGCTCAGTCAGATGATCAGATAAGTTAAAAGTAGTCAATGCAGTTAAAAAGTCAAACTGAGGTCAACTGTGGTCAAACCAAAGTCAAACTTCATGATTTTTTGCCGACATCAAAGAGAGGTTGGGTGAGAAATATTATCATAATAATTGTAATACCCCAAATTTTGCCCTAAGATTTGTCGTCGCATTTCATTGCATTTTTATTGCATTTAATCAATTACTAACAAATTTGTGTAATCGTTTGACTTTTTGCAGGTAAATATCATATGGCATGCATTTTTTTTCTAAAAAGTAAAAATGGCACAATTGGCAGGAGGACATGTGTAAGGAGTTATGAGTGTGAGAGGTTGAGAGTTCGAATCTCACCTTTGTCACTTTTTTTGTTTTTTATTATTTTTACTCTAAATTTTTCTATCTTTCATTAAAAAAATAACAAAAATAGTTTTTTATTATTATTTAATTATTATTTTCGTATTTTAATTAAATCATTTTTTAAAATATTATTTTTTTTCACTTTTTTCTAAATTATTCATAAAAATATCCAAAAAATCATAAAATAAAAAATATTGAAAAAAATTTTGTTCTTTTTATAATATTTTTTATTTTAGGAATCAATAGGATTATTAGTTTTTATTTTAAGTTTATTTTAATTATTTTAAATTATTTAAATTTTATTTTTTCTTAACTAATTATTTAGTTTGGGCTTTAAAATGGGCTTTAGGGACATTATTGACAATTTGGTGTTAACCCTAATTTGTTCCCTATATATACATGTGTTGCCTTGTTGGAAAAAAGGGGGAGAGAATGAAAAAAACCTAAGAGGAGTGAGTGCCATTTGCCGTTATTTAGTTTTCTTCTTCATCCATTACTATTGTTTCTTTTTCTTCATCGTTTACCGTTATTTCTTTTCCTTCATCTATTACTGTTGTTTCTTTTTCTTCATCTTTTACTGTTATTTCTTTTTCTTCATCTATTATCGTTATTTCTTTTTCTTTATCTATTACTGTTACGTTTATATATATATAATTTTTTAAATTGTTAGAGTTTATATATATAAGATTTTTGATCGAATTATGTCGATACGATGTTTGCACATTTGTGTGCATGACGCGTGACATTTGTGTTAGTTCGATCTGGTTGCGATGATCGCATTTTTGTGTGAGCAATAATACTATTTTTTGCTTAATTTCTTTTTCTTTGCGATAAATTTTGTTTCGTCCGATTTAGATCTGGTTGCGATGAGCGCATTTCTGCGTTAGCAACATTGTTGGGTTATTTGGCACATTTAAAATTCATTATTGCTTTATTATTATTATTATTATTATTATTATTATTATTATTATTATTATTATTATTATCATTATTTATTATTATTATCATCATTATTATCATTATTATTACCATTATTATTATTATTGTTATCATTAATTTATTAAAATTTGTTATAATATAAAAATCTGTTTTTTAAAATAAATAACATTAACATCTTTTCCAAATTAATATGAAAACCTATTATTTTTAAGAAAAACTTTTTTTTTAGATAAATTTAAAATAATAACTAAAATCTTTTTTTAAAATAATAACTAGAACCGTTATTTATTTTATTTTATTATTGTTCAATTCAAATTTCATTATCATATTGTATCTGCTCCTCTCATGTAACCTCGCGAACTTAACAATCGCTCTTTAAATTCTGCCTTTAAATTTCTGCTTGCATGGTTTAAATTATGACATTATCTCTCTGTTTGCATGATTCAATTATCTCACGCGTTTACTATTATTTCTGTCACATTGCACACATCCGAAGGTTAGGTCTAACTGTTTGGCCGCCGCGCCAATAGTCCGTAAAACTTCACACATTCAATTTCAAATCCTCAAAACTACAAACTACAAACCCTAATTTTCACAAATGCCTCGCCGCAGGCAAAATTACAACTTTACCCCTAGCATTAGGTCAAAGAGCCGCCGCGCTCATTTTAGGGTTTCCCGTCGCGGAATCCCTAACCTAATTTAACCCTAATTATAACTTAACAATTCAACGTAGAGATTTGGAGTTTCTACACTCCGCGTAAGCGTGTACTTAAGATGCGTTTATTCCCCTTGAGACCTTGACCACAGTCAAGAAGTCTCTAACCTCCCTTTTGAGGGGAACTACGATTACTCTGATTCCACTCCCGTAAGGATACGTAGGCACAAGATGCGATGTCTTGCCGAGTAAACTTAGAATTAACCCCCTTTATTATTTATTATTGCTTATTTATATTTTATTTAATTATTTTGCTTATTATTTTGTAATTGTTTCTTGGATGTAAAGTTGTTTAATTATTTAATTATTATTATGGTTAGTAATTAGGGAGTGTAACAACATGTATGTAATATTAAAATAAATTTAGATCACTTTTAAATAAAGATAATTAAAATAAACACGTCACACATGTAAGTCGATTTTAATCGCCGTCTCACTTCCTAAGGATATCCCTCAAGTTGCCTACGAATAATGGTTAAGTGGGGTGTATAAAGCAAGTCCCTCAAATAGAAAAATCATCAAAGTCCCTTATGGTTGCCTTTACGAATCGAGTCCTTTTGGAAAATTGATGATGGTCCCTTATATGTGCTTATTACATCCCACAATGGCCTTCAAAAATCCAATTGTCCCTCACATGTTCCTTAACATCCAAAGTAAGGACTACCTACTCCATTATAGTAGGGATAGTCTTACTAAAGGAAAGAATGAAGAATAAGAAAGACCTTTAAACATTAGGGTAGGTTACTCCTAGGTGCTTGCTCACTTCAAAATTGTTTCGCACTTAAACAAATTTTCAACAAGTTTTCAAACAAGTTCTTAACACATCCTTACATGGATTATTTATTAACTATTCTGAAAATTTTCTATTCACACACTACAATTTCAAAACAATTCAAAAGTGAGCTTAAGTACCTAAGAGCCCATGGATAACCATGGATGAAAAGGGTGCTAACACCTTCCCTTTTCATAACCTACCCCCCGGACCCAAAATATTCTCTAAGGTCTTTCCTGTTCTTTTATAACCTTTCCTTATGGATAAAATAAAAGTCGGTGGCGACTCTTGCTATCCGCAACATTGTTTAAAGTCAGTTCACCGGGTTACAGAACTGGCGACTCTGCTGGGGATCTATTTAAGAGGGGTACCCTTAGGAATTAAGATCACTTTAAATTGTTTGCCTTGTTTGCTTTATTATTATATTGTTGGGGTACTCTTATGTGTGAAAGGTCCTAACCCGGATCTAGTGTACCTTAGGTAAATGGCAATAGACCAAGGAAACTGTACGACGTATATCGATACGGTTGATCTGGTGGCCATAGTTAGTGCGACTTCGTGGTTGGTGCTTATATTCCTTAAGTCAAGTTGAGGATAATATTGAGGCTGCCATATGTTGTCAATGCACTAACTGACTTTTAGAACCCTAGTTAACTCATCTTGGCCTTTAGAAAGTAGTGAGGTAACCGGCTTTGGTGCAGACTGAAGTTGGTTGACACTCGATACTACGCTCATTGAGATCTTAAACTTGGAGGGTTTTGGTTGGCAAGTAAGTTGCCTTCTGAACAACCACCCTTGTGAAGGATCAATGATATTGAGATCCCTTAGAACCTGGTTACTTTTGTAGGACAGGATGAACCATCTAACTTCAGGGGAGGGTACTTGCCTTTGAACCTCATGCAAGCCTTTAAACCTAGGGCTATGGTGTGACTTGTTTGTGTGTGCCACATGTTTGTGATTGAGCATGACATCATGACATCATCATGCATCATAAGCATATCATTTTCCCTAACCATTTCAAGGACCAAAGGATTTATCTTTGTTCTTTGTTGCAGGTCATGGCTTCTGCTCGTAGAAACACCATCAGGATCAACTTTGTAGGGATACCTGCTAAGCTCAAGGAGTTGGTTTCCCTAGTGCCTGATCATTCCCAGTTCAACAAGAGACATGGTCACTTATTGGATCTAGTTACTTCAGGGTTCAGTGAAGACATGATGAGTGTGCTGTTTCAGTTCTTTGACCCTAAGCACCATTGCTTTACATTTCCTGATTATCAGCTGGTTCCAACCATGGAGGAGTTCTCTAAACTTCTGGGTATACCTGTTCTTGATCAGAAGCCATTCACAGGCTTAGAGAAGGAGCTTAAACTAGAAGTTATTGCTGCAGCTCTACATCTGAAGAAGTCTGACATTGTTCTAGAGACGAGAAGTGGAGTTAAAGGTATTCTTGCCAAGGTATTAGTGGATAAAGCTCAAATGTTCTTGAAGGCTATGAGCTACGGTGCTGTTGAGGAGATCTTAGCCTTATTGATTTATGGCTTAGTGTTGTTCCCCAATCCTGATCAGTTCATAGACGTTCATGCCATCAACATATTCCTGAGTCACAATCCAGTGCCTACCTTACTTGGAGACATCCTACATTCTCTTCACACCCGTACTACAAGGGCGAGAGGAACTTTGATGTGCTGCATACCTTTACTTTCTAGGTGGTTTATTTCTCACCTTCCTCGCTCAGTAATGAAGAATGAGCAAGGGTTCAGATGGTCCAAGAGGATCATGTCACTTTCTCACTCAGACATCCATTGGTGCTCCAGATCTATGGAGAATGTCACCATCATTGTCCATTGTGGGGAGTTTCCTAATGTGCCACTTCTAGGCATAAGAGGAGGCATCACCTACAACCCATATCTAGCTTTACGATAGTTTGGTTACGCCCGGAGCGATGGTCCACATGACATGTTGATTCAGGGCATTGTGTTTGATTACGACAACGATCTTCAGGGTTACCGTCAGAGATTCATCCGAGCTTGGGGAAAGGTAAACAGGATTGACAGCAAGACACTGGAGCCTAAGTACACTATTCCTATGGAGGCTTATCTCAGATGGGTACGATCTCGTGCTCAGACACTCATGATGCCATATCCTGCCGTCCTACCAGTTACCATGGAACCTGTTGCTGAAGGAGACACAGCTTATACCATCCTTCACCCAGACATGCCTACTGATATGGAAGACTTGCAGAGATCATGGATCCAACTGAAAGAGCAAAGGGATACTTTCGAGGCTCATTACAAAGCAAGCCAAGCAAGGATCCTAGAGCTAACAAAGCTACTTCATGAGGAACGAAACCTCAACTCATACCTCAACACAAAGAGGAAACGTCCATGGGAGACTTAAAACCCCATCTTTTGTACTTATTTCGTTTTCATTTTTTGTAAGCCTAAAAGGCAAAACAAGTTATTACTAATAAAAAGTTACTTTCTTGTTTGTTTAAGCAAATTTAAATCCTGCGGTCCTTGAGAACATTGCATATGCATTCCCATATCATTGCATCACAGGTTTATAATTGTGCACAGGTTTCTCATCTTCTCGCTGGTTATTTCAGCAATGGCTCTTGAACAATCAGTTAAGGATCTCCAGGCACAGAATGCACAGTTCCAAGAGCTGATCCTGAACCTATCCAAGGGGCAGGATGAATTGAAGACACTGCTGGCCAAGAAGACTAAGAAGGCTAGAAGGTCTGTTGGGTTGCTCAACATGGGAAGAAGGTTCAAAGGTCCTGTCAAGACCAAGGAACATGTTGAAGACTATGAATCTGAAGAATCTGAGCAGGAGAGAGGCAGTCTCCACAACACTATGGGGGACTCTGATTCTGAGGCTAACTACTACCATGAGCCTAACGAAGACAAATTCAAGATGCTGGTGGATAGAATGGATGCTATGGAATTACAGAAATCATCTGGGCTGGATTTTGAGGATTTGAGCTTGATATCTGGGGTGGTCATACCCATTGGGTTCAAAGTTCCTACATTTGTTGTCTATGATGCGGTCTCTTGTCCCAAATTGCATCTGAGGTCTTATGTCAGAAGAATTCAACCCCACACTGCTGATGAAAAGTTGTGGATCCATTTCTTTCAAGAAAGTTTATCTGGAGCTCAGCTAGAGTGGTATTATCAGTTGGAGAGTGTCAACATCAGAGATTGGAATGACCTTGCTGAAGCTTTCTACAAGCAGTATCAATACAATGCTGACTTAGCCCCCACTCGCATGCAGCTTCAAAGCATGTCTATGGGTGCCAAAGAAAGCTTTAAGGAGTATGCTCAGAAGTGGAGAGACTTAGCTGGAAGAGTTCAACCCCCTTTGACTGATAGGGAGTTGGTTGATATGTTCATGTGTACGCTGAATGGTCCGTTTTACAGTCATCTCATTGGAAGCTCATCATCTGGCTTCACTGAGTTGATCATGACAGGAGAGCGGGTAGAGAATGGTATCAAGAGTGGTAAGATCCAAGTGGGCACTTCTTCATCAGGTGCTGCAAAGAAGCCTCCCACTGGGAAGAAAGAATCTAATGCTGTGTATGGTCAGCCTGATCGTAACAGAAGGCATCAGTCTGTTAGTGCAGTTCATATTTCAAATCCAACTCCTGCAACAACAGAGCAGCCTCGAGGCAACCAACAGAGGGCTAGAAGACAGTTCACGAAGATCAACATGTCAATGGCTCAGGCATTGCAACACTTGTTGAAAGCTGAACTTATTACCCTGAGGGAGGCCCCTCAGAATCCCAATGTTACCTCTCCCAAGTACAATCCCAATGCACGATGTGCATATCATTCAAACTGTCCAGGACATGATACTAATAACTGCTGGGTCTTGAAGAACAAAATTCAGGATATGATTGATGCTGGAGAAATTGAGTTTGATCCACCAGGTACTCCAAATGTGATTACAACTCCAATGCCAAATCACGAGAAGACTGTCAACGCCATTGATGAAGATATTGATGAAGATCTGCATGTCTATTCAGTTATGGAGTTGAGCACACCATTGTCTGTTATCAAAAAGAGGTTAGTACAAGCTGGGATCTTTCCAGGTTGTCATGAAGATTGTCTATATTGTACCTATAAGCCGGATAGTTGCTTCATTTTGAGAGACGGGATTCAACGTCTCATGGATAAATATACTATAGTGTTTGAAAGAAGACCAGCATCTGTAGAAAGTATGGTGGATCATCTGACTCAGGGTAAGAAGATTGAAGAGGTTGACATGGTTGGCAAAGTACCACTAAGAATCACTTCAAAGGGTCCCATTAAAATCACTCATCAGGGCCCAATCAAGATTACTGCTGAAGGTCCTGTGAAAGTTGTTGCTGAAGCCAGAGTAGCTCCTCTGATCATTGCCACTCCTGGTCCTATTTCTTATACATCTGACAAAGCTGTGCCTTGGCACTATGGGTCTGATGTTTACATCCATGGTGTCAAGCAGGAGCCTTTACCCGATATGCCTGTTGACATTGATAATATTGCTGAATCTAGCAAGATCACTCGTAGTGGAAGAGTCTTCTCTCCTCCAGTTGCTTCTAAGAGTGCAGTTACTCCTGCTGTTACTTCCACCACTGATGCTCGGGGCAAGGGTCCTGTTATTGAGCCTGTATCTACTGATGTGCCAGCTGCTGATGACCTCTCTAAGCAGATGGAAGAAGTATTGAAAATCATTCGCAAGAGTGATTATGATATTGTTGATCAGCTGGGGCATACTCCCTCAAAGATTTCTATGCTCTCCCTGTTATTATGTTATGAGGCTCATGCCAAGTCATTGATCAAGTTTCTAAAGATGGCTCATGTACCCAGTGCAATTTCTGTGGACCAATTTGAGAATTGTGTTGCTCACCTGACCTATGACAACGGGTTAGGATTTTCTGATGCTGACTTGACCCCTGCCAAGAGGGATCATAACAGGGCCTTGCATATTTCAATTGAATGCAGGGGCACTACCCTGTCTCATGTGCTGATAGACAATGGTTCCTCTCTGAATGTGTTGCCTAAGGAAGTCCTGAACAAGCTGAGTCCTGAAGATACGGTATTGAAGCCCAGTAATATTGTGGTAAAGGCTTTTGATGGTTCTAGAAGAGTAGTGCATGGGGAAATTGATCTTCCAATCAAGGTTGGCTCTCAGGTGTTTACTGCTACATTCTATGTGATGGATATTCGTCCTTCGTACTCATGTCTGCTTGGTCGTCCCTGGATCCATGGGGCAGGTGCTGTAACCTCCACATTACATCAAAAGTTGAGATATCCGGTGAATGGAAAAGTTGTTACTGTCTTTGGAGAGGAAGAATACTTTGTCAGCCATGTAAACACTTTCAAGTATCTGGAAGTAGAAGGTGAATACATTGAAACTCCATGTCAGTCATTTGAAGTGGTTCCCTGGGCTGTTAAGGATTGTGTGACTCCTCCTGCTGTGAAGAAGGTTCCTGTGGTCATCAGAAACCCTCCAACAATGGCAATGGCCTCCCTCAATGATGCAAAAGCTGTGGTGGAAGAAGGTGGTTGTACTATTTGGGGTCAGCTTCCTGATATTCCATACAAGTCTGACAAGTTTGGTTTGGGTTTCACTGCAGAGTCCCAGAAGGCTGTTCGTCGTGCTCGTGCTGTTCGTATCACCAATCAAAGGGTTATCAATGCTGTGGGAGATCAAGATGAAGACTACAACTTGGAGGCATGGATTTTTCCTACTGTGGGTGCTGGACTCAATAATTGGAAAGCTGAAGATGTTATCCCTATCTCCTTTAGTCAGGAGTAAATACTATTACTGTGTTTTCTGGAACAATTAAAACTTTCAAGCCATGTGCCTTACCCGGGGCACAATGGTGTGCTTGTTACGGGTTGTCATTTCATTTGCATACTTCATTCAATAAAATCAGTGGACGTTTCGTTTTCGTAAATATTGTGTTCCTTGTCTTTCTTTTTCTTTTATTTTTGCTTTATCAGCTATGTGTTCTTACACACACCCACGTCACTAAAATGCAGATCCTCATCCACTCTGGATCCAGTTGATAACAGTTCTACTATTGCCAATTACAATTTCGAGAATCCGATCTATCAAACTGAAGACGGAAACGAGGACGATTGTGAAATACCTGTAGGGCTTGCTAGGTTGTTACAACAAGAAGAGAAAGCTATACAGCCACATGAAGAGCCAGTCGAAGTTGTGAATCTGGGAACTGAAGAAAACAGAAAAGAGGTCCAGATAGGGGCTGATTTAGAGGACAATGTCAAGAGCAGGTTGATTCAGATGCTACGTGACTATGTGGAGATCTTTGCTTGGTCTTATGAAGATATGCCAGGGTTGGATACAGACATTGTGGTTCACCGTTTGCCAGTGAAAGAAGATTGTCGTCCAAAGAAGCAGAAGGTTCGTCGTATGCGTCCTGAAATGTCAGAAAAGATCAAAGCAGAGGTAATGAAACAGTTCAATGCAGGGTTCTCGGCCGTAACTTCTTATCCTCAGTGGGTTGCAAATGTGGTACCAGTTCCTAAGAAAGATGGTAAGGTACGTATGTGTGTAGACTACAGAGATCTGAACAAGGCTAGCCCTAAAGATGACTTTCCACTTCCTCATATTGATATTCTGGTAGACAACACTGCTCAACATAAGGTATTCTCTTTTATGGATGGTTTCTCTGGTTACAATCAAATCAAGATGGCACCTGAAGATATGGAGAAGACTACATTTGTGACACAGTGGGGCACCTTTTGCTATAAGGTAATGCCATTTGGTTTGAAGAATGCAGGGGCAACATATCAGCGTGCTATGGTGGCTTTGTTTCATGATATGATTCATCATGAGATAGAGGTATATGTGGATGATATGATAGCCAGGTCTCAGAATGAAGAACAACATCTTGATCATCTGCACAAGTTGTTTGAGAGGTTGAAGAAATACAGGTTGAGATTAAATCCAAACAAGTGTACTTTTGGAGTTAGATCTGGAAAGCTCCTGGGTTTCATTGTCAGTGGAAAAGGTATTGAAGTGGATCCTGCAAAAGTGAAAGCTATACGAGAGATGCCAGCTCCCCGTACTGAGAAGGAGGTTAGAGGTTTCTTGGGACGATTGAACTACATTGCAAGATTTATTTCCCAATTAACTACCATCTGTGAGCCAATCTTCAAGTTGTTGAAGAAAGATCAGGTGATGGAATGGAATGATGAGTGCCAGACTGCCTTTGATGAAATCAAGAGATATTTGCTAGAACCTCCAATTTTAATGCCACCAGTTGATGGAAGACCCTTGATTATGTATTTAACAGTATTAGACAACTCAATGGGGTGTGTATTGGGGCAACATGACGAGTCTGGTCGAAAAGAGCAGGCAATATACTACCTTAGCAAAAAGTTTACCGACTGTGAAACAAGATACTCACTGCTCGAGAAAACTTGCTGCGCTTTGGCATGGGCTGCTCGCCGACTAAGACAGTATATGTTGACCCATACTACCTTGTTGATTTCGAAGATGGATCCAATCAAGTACATATTTGAGAAACCTGCTCTCTCCGGAAGAATTGCAAGATGGCAAATGATCTTGACGGAATATGATATACAGTATACTACTCAGAAGGCCATTAAGGGGAGTGTTATTGCTGATCATTTGGCTCATCAAGCAGTAGATGATTACCAGTCAATGAATTTTGAGTTCCCTGATGAAGACATTATGTCTGTTACCAAAGAACCTGGACAATATGACGGACCTGAACAAGGATCCCGATGGACTATGGTTTTTGATGGTGCCTCCAATGCACATGGTAATGGTGTTGGTGTTGTGATTAGTTCCCCTGAAGGTTGTCATACCCCGATTACTGCCAGACTTTGTTTCTATTGTACCAATAACATGGCTGAGTATGAGGCATGTATCATGGGTATGCAAGTTGCTATTGATATGAAGATTCAGTTCCTTGAGGTGTATGGAGATTCAGCTCTGGTAGTAAGTCAGATTAAAGGAGATTGGGATACAAAGCATGATAATCTCATTCCTTACAGAGAACATGTGTTGTCTTTGATCCCACATTTCAAAGAGATTACTTTTGGACATATTCCACGAAGAGAGAATCAGTTGGCAGACGCATTGGCCACCATGGCATCTATGTTTGAGATAAGCTGGGATGATGAAGCTCCCAAGATTACCATTGATAGATTTGAGAAGCCTGCATACTGCAATGAGATTGACACTGAAGGGGCAAGTGGACTCCAACATATGAGGGACCATTTGTAGTCAAGACAGTGTTCTCAGGAGGTGCCATGATACTGACTACAATGGATGGTGAAGACTTCCCACAACCTGTAAACGCAGACATAGTTAAAAAATACTACGCATAAAAAGAGACCCGCTAGGTTGACAGGCCTAGGCAAAAATAAGGGCATCCCGGCAAACCAAAAGGGTTTGGGCAAAAATTAGGGATATATATATATAAAGATGTACACCCGGCAAGTCGAAAACCTGAAAAGGCGGCTTGGGCAAAAAAGGGTATCCCGGTGGATTGAAAACCTGAAAGGGCAATCCAGGCAAAAGTTAGGGATTAAAGCGTATGACTATGTCTCGTTTGGATCACTCATGAAATTGCAACCAGTTGTACTGCTTACTCAAGCTCAAACAGATGAAGCTCAATCCAATCGTTTCCGTCTCAACAGCAAGAAGATGAGATACTTGAGTGGCAATAGTAGAATTGAAACTCAATAGGATTATTTCCCACATAGCTGATTCTTTTTGTAAAACTTCATGACCAAATTCTCTTACTAGGGTTTATGTCTCCTTGTACAAACTTACCCGTGTATGGGTCACTTTTGATATAAATAAACTCCATCTTTTGAATCCAGATTTACTTTTACCCTATTTACATAAGCGAAACGTCCATTGGTTGTGTTTGAATGTATGTATGCCTTTGAATATGATTGATGTTTACCAGAAATGCTTTTAATATGATTGATGTTTACCAGAAATGCATGAAAATGCAGTAATAGTATTTACTAAGGACGAACGAGGGAAGGATTTCAACGAAGCTTCGCCGGTTCATCTTTACAAGACAGTAGGACTAATCCATTTTCACAAAGTCTAATCTCCCCTGGAATTTATATCCATCTCTTTTATCCTCATACGGATATACGGGAAATTACTTTCCAATAAGGGCACGATGAACGAAGACGGGATGTTGTACTTATCCTACTATCAAACGAAAACGAAGGTTATCTATACCCTACTATCCCCAACAACGGGAGGTTATCTATACCTTGTTATCCCCAGCAGACGGAGGGTTATATATTCTTCAACAACGAATCGGGATTTATTTTCCTTGGCCAGCAGTTGTTATACAAGGATATCCAGACACTTCCAGCAGTGTCATATCATACATACATCATTTACATCATACCATAACATATATGTCTATAGTACATTACCTAAGTGCATCATGTCATACATGCATACATAAAGCATAAACTAATGTTGTTATACAGAATGCTACCTTGTTTTCAGGTTAATTATCCAACAAACAAGCTTATGATCTTTGGGACTGCTTTATTGTAACCTCAGGGTTACTTTATCCTCCTGATGAGCTTCTTATTACTTTGGGACTGCTTTATTGTAACCTCAGGGTTATTTTATCCTCCTGATAGCCTCTCATGACTTCAAGACTGCTTTAGAGCTACTGATTGCTCTATCCTCCTGAAATCATCCTATTACTTCAAGACTGCTTTAGAGCTATTCATTGCTCTATCCTCATGAGGTCATATTACTACTTCAAGACTGCTTTAGAGCTATTCATTGCTCTATCCTCCTGAAGCCATCTAATTATTTCAAGACTGCTTTAGAGTTATCCATTGCTCTATCCTCCTGAAATTACATTATTATTTCAAGACTGCTTTAGAGCTATCCATTGCTCTATCCTCCTGAAATCATTACTTCAAGACTGCTTTAGAGCTATTGATTGCTCTATCCTCCTGAAGACATATCACATTATTATTTCAAGACTGCTTTAGAGCTGTTGATTGCTCTATCCTACTGAAGCCATTCTATTACTTCAAGACTGCTTTAGAGCTATTGATTGCTCTATCCTCCTGAAGCCATTATTACTTCAAGACTGCTTTAGAGCTATTGATTGCTCTATCCTCCTGAGGTCAGATTTATCACTTCAAGACTGCTTTAGGGTTATCATTATTGATTGCTCTATCCTCATGAAGACATGCTGTTACATCAGTATTACTCCAGACTCCTGACAGTTCTCATTATACTACTGAAGAACTTTCCCCTAGTGGCATCTTTAAGCCCACTCAATCATGTTCAACCAACCATCAATATCACTCCATGCACTGGTGAGTGCAAATTTTTGGGCTTTTGTGTTCAATCCCCTTCAACCTTCCAGGTTACGACTGGCAAATATACCAATCTAACCCCTCAGGTTTCAGAAAATTGAACAGGGGCAGCTGTTGCACCCCAAAATTTGCCCTCACAATACAAGACTTTGTGTTCCAAGAAGGTTCACAAGGTTCACAAAATTCACAATTGGTCAGAAGAGTTGACAATTCCCTCAGACAATGCACCTCCTAAGCAGTGCATCCAAAACTAGGGTTTTGACTTTAATCAGGCTAAATGGACTTCCAAGACTTCAAGTGAGCTTCATAACATCTTATATGTGTATAAGAACCCCCATGTCAAGTTTCAAGACTTTTCTCAAAAGTTTGCTCAGTCAGATGATCAGATAAGTCAAAAGCAGTCAATGCAGTTAAAAAGTCAAACTGAGGTCAACTGTGGTCAAACCAAAGTCAAACTTCATGATTTTTTGCCGACATCAAAGAGAGGTTGGGTGAGAAATATTATCATAATAATTGTAATACCCCAAATTTTGCCCTAAGATTTGTCGTCGCATTTCATTGCATTTTTATTGCATTTAATCAATTACTAACAAATTTGTGTAATCGTTTGACTTTTTGCAGGTAAATATCATATGGCATGCATTTTTTTTCTAAAAAGTAAAAATGGCACAATTGGCAGGAGGACATGTGTAAGGAGTTATGAGTGTGAGAGGTTGAGAGTTCGAATCTCACCTTTGTCACTTTTTTTGTTTTTTTATTATTTTTACTCTAAATTTTTCTATCTTTCATTAAAAAAATAACAAAAATAGTTTTTTATTATTATTTAATTATTATTTTCGTATTTTAATTAAATCATTTTTTAAAATATTATTTTTTTCACTTTTTTCTAAATTATTCATAAAAATATCCAAAAAATCATAAAATAAAAAATATTGAAAAAAATTTTGTTCTTTTTATAATATTTTTTATTTTAGGAATCAATAGGATTATTAGTTTTTATTTTAAGTTTATTTTAATTATTTTAAATTATTTAAATTTTATTTTTTCTTAACTAATTATTTAGTTTGGGCTTTAAAATGGGCTTTAGGGACATTATTGACAATTTGGTGTTAACCCTAATTTGTTCCCTATATATACATGTGTTGCCTTGTTGGAAAAAAGGGGGAGAGAATGAAAAAAACCTAAGAGGAGTGAGTGTCGTTTGCCGTTATTTAGTTTTCTTCTTCATCCATTACTATTGTTTCTTTTTCTTCATCGTTTACCGTTATTTCTTTTCCTTCATCTATTACTGTTGTTTCTTTTTCTTCATCTTTTACTGTTATTTCTTTTTCTTCATCTATTACCGTTATTTCTTTTTCTTTATCTATTACTGTTACGTTTATATATATATATAATTTTTTAAATTGTTAGAGTTTATATATATAAGATTTTTGATCGAATTATGTCGATACGATGTTTGCACATTTGTGTGCATGACGCGTGACATTTGTGTTAGTTCGATCTGGTTGCGATGATCGCATTTTTGTGTGAGCAATAATACTATTTTTTGCTTAATTTCTTTTTCTTTGCGATAAATTTTGTTTCGTCCGATTTAGATCTGGTTGCGATGAGCGCATTTCTGCGTTAGCAACATTGTTGGGTTATTTGGCACATTTAAAATTCATTATTGCTTTATTATTATTATTATTATTATTATTATTATTATTATTATTATTATTATTATTATTATTATCATTATTTATTATTATTATCATTATTATCATTATTATTACCATTATTATTATTATTGTTATCATTAATTTATTAAAATTTGTTATAATATAAAAATCTGTTTTTTAAAATAAATAACATTAACATCTTTTCCAAATTAATATGAAAACCTATTATTTTTAAGAAAAACTTTTTTTTTAGATAAATTTAAAATAATAACTAAAATCTTTTTTTAAAATAATAACTAGAACCGTTATTTATTTTATTTTATTATTGTTCAATTCAAATTTCATTATCATATTGTATCTGCTCCTCTCATGTAACCTCGCGAACTTAACAATCGCTCTTTAAATTCTGCCTTTAAATTTCTGCTTGCATGGTTTAAATTATGACATTATCTCTCTGTTTGCATGATTCAATTATCTCACGCGTTTACTATTATTTCTGTCACATTGCACACATCCGAAGGTTAGGTCTAACTGTTTGGCCGCCGCGCCAATAGTCCGTAAAACTTCACACATTCAATTTCAAATCCTCAAAACTACAAACTACAAACCCTAATTTTCACAAATGCCTCGCCGCAGGCAAAATTACAACTTTACCCCTAGCATTAGGTCAAAGAGCCGCCGCGCTCATTTTAGGGTTTCCCGTCGCGGAATCCCTAACCTAATTTAACCCTAATTATAACTTAACAATTCAACGTAGAGATTTGGAGTTTCTACACTCCGCGTAAGCGTATCCTTAAGATGCGTTTATTCCCCTTGAGACCTTGACCACAGTCAAGAAGTCTCTAACCTCCCTTTTGAGAGGAACTACGATTACTCTGATTCCACTCCCGTAAGGATACGTAGGCACAAGATGCGATGTCTTGCCGAGTAAACTTAGAATTAACCCCCTTTATTATTTATTATTGCTTATTTATATTTTATTTAATTATTTTGCTTATTATTTTGTAATTGTTTCTTGGATGTAAAGTTGTTTAATTATTTAATTATTATTATGGTTAGTAATTAGGGAGTGTAACAACATGTATGTAATATTAAAATAAATTTAGATCACTTTTAAATAAAGATAATTAAAATAAACACGTCACACGTGTAAGTCGATTTTAATCGCCATCTCACTTCCTAAGGATATCCCTCAAGTTGCCTACGAATAATGGTTAAGTGGGGTGTATAAAGCAAGTCCCTCAAATAGAAAAATCATCAAAGTCCCTTATGGTTGCCTTTACGAATCGAGTCCCTTTCGAAAAATGATGATGGTCCCTTATATGTGCTTATTACATCCCACAATGGCCTTCAAAAATCCAATTGTCCCTCACATGTTCCTTAACATCCAAAGTAAGGACTACCTACTCCATTATAGTAGGGATAGTCTTACTAAAGGAAAGAATGAAGAATAAGAAAGACCTTTAAACATTAGGGTAGGTTACTCCTAGGTGCTTGCTCACTTCAAAATTGTTTCGCACTTAAACAAATTTTCAACAAGTTTTCAAACAAGTTCTTAACACATCCTTACATGGATTATTTATTAACTATTCTGAAAATTTTCTATTCACACACTACAATTTCAAAACAATTCAAAAGTGAGCTTAAGTACCTAAGAGCCCATGGATAACCATGGATGAAAAGGGTGCTAACACCTTCCCTTTTCATAACCTACCCCCCGGACCCAAAATATTCTCTAAGGTCTTTCCTGTTCTTTTATAACCTTTCCTTATGGATAAAATAAAAGTCGGTGGCGACTCTTGCTATCCGCAACATTGTTTAAAGTCAGTTCACCGAGTTACAGTCGGCTCAACACGAAGTTGAGAGGAACATCTGACCTTGCTGTCAAGCATCTGTTAAAAAAACATGCATTGAATCTGAAGGCTGGCACAACCTGAAGTTAAGAAGAACATCTGACCTCACTGTCAGGCATCTGTTAAACACACAGGCATCGAAGCCGAAGGCCGGCTAAACCGAAATTTGAGAAGAACATCTGACCTCACTGTCCGGTATCTGTTAAATAAACGGGCATCGAACCCGAAGACCAGCTCAACACGAAGTTGAGAGAAACATTTGACCTTGCCATGAGGCATCTGTTAAATAAACAAGCATCGAACCCGAAGGGCGGCTCAACCCGAAGTTGACAAGAACATTAGACCTCGCCGTCAGACATCTGTTAAACAAACAGGCCTCGAACCCAATGGTCGGCTCAACACGAAGTTGAGAGGAACATTTGACTTCACCGTCAAGCATCTTTTAAAAAAACAGGCATCGAATTCGAAGGCCGGCTCAACCCAACCTTGAGAAGAATATCTGACCTCGCCGTCATCCATTTGTTAAACAAACAGGCATCGAACCTGAAGGTCGGCTCAACCTGAATTTAATAAGAACATCTTACCTCGCCGTTAGCTATCTGTTAAACAAACAGACATTAAACCCGAAGGCCGACTCAACACGAAGTTGAGAAGTACATCTCACCTCGCCGTCAGGCATCTGTTAAACAAACAGGCATCGAACCCGGAGGCGGGCTCAACACGAAGTTGAGAAGAACAACTAACCTCGCCATCAGGCATTTGTTAAATAAACAGACATCGAACCCGAAGGTCAGTACAACACGATGTTGAGAGGAACATCTGACCTCGCTGTCAAGCATCTGTTAAAAAAACTGGCATCGAAATCGAATGTCGGCTCAACAGGAAGTTGAGAGGAACATCTAACCTCGCTGTCAAGCATCTGTTAAACAAATAAGCATCCAATCCGAAGGCCGGCTCAACCCGAAGTTGAGAAGAACATCTGACCTCGCCGTCAGGTATCTGTTAAACAAACAGGCATTGAACGCGAAGGTCGGCTCAACCGGAAGTTGAGAAGAACATCTGACCTCGCCATCAGGCATCTATTAAACAAACAGGCATCGAAGCCGAAGGCCGGCTAAACACGAAGTTGAGAAGAACATCTGACCTCGCCGTGAGACATCTGTTAAACAAACAGGCATCGAACCCGAAGGGCGGCTAAACTCGAAGGTGATAAGAACATTAGACCTCGCCGTCAGGCATCTGTTAAATAAACATACATCGAACCGGAAGGCCGGCTCAACACGAAGCTGAGAGGAACATTTGACCTTGTCGTCATGCATCTGTTAAAAAGACAGGCGTTGAACCCGAAGGGCGGCTCAACCTGTAGTTGAGAAGAACATCTGACCTCGGTGTTAGGCATATGTTAAACAAACAGGCATCAAATCCGAAGGCCGGCTCAACCCAAAGTTGAGAAGAACATCTGACCTCGTTGTCAGGACTCTGTTTAACAAACAGACATCGAACCCGAAGGCCGTCTCAACCCTTAGTTGGCAAGAACATCTGACCTCGCCGTCAAGCATCTGTTAAACTAACAGGCATCAAACCGAAAGGCCGGCTCAACTTGATGTTGAGAGGAACACCTGACTTTGCCATCAGGCATCTATTAAACAAATAGGCATCGAACCCGAAAGCCGGCTCAACACGAAGTTGAGAGGAACATCTGACCTTGCTGTCAAGAATCTGTTAAACAAATAGGCATCGAACCAGAAGAACGGCTCAACCCGAAGTTGAGAAGAACATCTGACCTCGCTGTCAGGCATCTGTTAAACAAACATACATTGAATCCGAAGGCCGGCTCAACCCGAAGTTGAGAAGAATATCTGACCTCGCTGTCAGGCATCTGTTAAACAAACAGGCGTCAAACTCAAAGGTCGGCTCAACCGGAAGTCGAAAAGAACATCTGACCCCGCCGTCAGGCATCTGTTAAACAAATAGGCATCGAACCCGAAGGACGGCTCAACACGAAGTTGATAAGAACATTAGACCTCGTCGTCAGGTATCTGTTAAACAAATAGGATTCGAACACGAAGTCCCGCTCAACACGAAGTTGAGAGCAACATCTGACCTCGCCTTCAGGCATCTGTTCAACAAACAGACATCGAATCCGAAGGCCGACTCAACACGAAAGTGAGAGGAAGATCTTACCTCGCCGTCAAGCATACGGTAAACAAACAGGCATCGAACCTGAAGGTCGGCTCAACCCGCTGTTGAGAAGAACATCTGACCTTACAAACAGGCATCTATTAAATAAATAGGCATCGAACTCGAAGGCCGGCTCAACTCGAGGTTGAGAAGAACATCTAACCTCACCGTCATGCATCTGTTAAAAAAACAGGCATCGAACCTGAAGGACGGCTCAACACGAAGTTGATCAGAACATAGACCTCGTCGTCAGGCATCTGTTAAACAAATAGGCTTCGAACACGAAGTCCCGCTCAACACGAAGTTGAGAGAAACATCTTACCTCGCCGTCACGCATCTATTCAACAAACAGGCATCGAATCCAAAGGCCGACTCAACCCGAAAGTGAGAGGAACATCTGAACTCGTCGTCAAGCATATGTTAAACAAACAGGCATCGAACCCGATGGCCGGCTCAACCAAAAGTTGAAAAGAACATTTGACCTTGCTGTCAAGAATCTGTTAAACCAACAGGCATCGAACCCGAAGGTCGGCTGAACCCGAAGTTGAGAAGAACATCTGACCTCGCCATCAGGTGTCTGTTACACAAACAGGCATCGAACCCGAAGGCCGGCTCAACACGAAGTTGAGAGGAACATATGACCTCGCAATCAGGCATCTGTTAAAGAAACAGGCATCGAACCCGAATGCCGTCTCAACACGAAGTTGAGAGGAACATTAGACCTCGCCGTCTGGCATCTGTTAAACAAACAGGCATCGAACCCGATGGCCGGCTCAACACAAAGTTGAGAGTTACATTTGACCTCGCTGTCAAGCATCTGTTAAAGAAACAAGCATCGAATTGGAAGGTCGGCTCAACCCAAAGTTGAGAAGAATATCTGACCGCGCCGTTAGGAATTTGTTAAACAAACATGCATTGAACTCGAAGGCCGGCTCAACCTGAATTTGAGAAGAACATCTTACCTCACCGTCAGGTATCTGTTAAACAAACATGCATCAAACCCGAAGGCCTTTTCCTTACGAAGTTGAGAAGTTTATCTGACCTCGCTGTCAGGCATCTGTTAAATAAAAAGGCATCGAACCCGGAGGCCAGCTCAACAAGAAGTTTAGAAGAACATCTGACCTCGCCATCAGGCATCTGTTAAATAAACAGGCACCGAACCTGAAGGCCGGCACAACACCAAGTTGAGAGGAACATCTGACCTCACCGTTAGGCATCTATTAAACAAACAAGTATGGAACCCTAAGGCCGACTCAACACGAAGTTGAGAGGAACATATGACCTCACTAACAAGCATCTATTAAACAAACAGGCATCGAATCTGATGGTCGGCTCAACCCGAAGTTGAGAAGAACATCTAACCTCGCTTTAAGGCATCTGTTAAACAAACAGGCATCGAACCTGAAGGTCGGCTCAACTGGATGTTGAGAACAACATTTGACCTGGTGTTGCACCCTAAAATTTGCCCAAACTTATTCACTTGGTATATGTTTCAATATCATTAGCATTTGCATATAAAGTCATGTACATAATCATCTGCATAGTATAGCATAGCAAGTCATCAAACAGGGGACCAATCATTATTCTCATCTCTAGAGGCCTATCAAGAAGTTATTATCCTGATTCAATCTCATTCAAGTCATCAGAAAGAATTTGAAAGCTGAGAAGTCAATGGACCAAGCAGTTCATCTATCTCTTAACTGAGGGTATCTGAGGATCAACAAGTAAGTGGTGAGCTGTGGATGGAGCATGGAGAGTGTGTGGGCATCAGGGGAGACTTAAAAAGTCATTTGGAGAAGGAGACAAGTCATTGGTGTAGTCATAAGAGTTGGGGATGAAGACAGTCAACTAGGGTTTCATCTGGGTCAACCCTAGGTCAACCCTAGGTCAAAGGATTGATTGAAAGGCATTAAGGTCTATTGAAGAGATGTGGGGTTTATCATTTGACATGAAGAATAAGGATATGATGATATGCTAAGAGGAAATCAAGGAGAAGAGGAGTTTCTAAATTAGGGTTTCTGTGTAAAATCCCCTAGTTTAGGTCAAATTTCCAAGCAAGATAAGTCAAAATGCAAGCTTCAAATGGATCCTTGTCCAACATGGAACTTGTAGAGGATCTCAATACCTTTAATTTGAGTGGTTGAAGACATCAAGGAGATTTATAGAACTCAAGTTATGGTCCTTGCAAGTTACAGGTCATCTGAGGCATCTGAAATTTTGTCTGTGAAAGTTACTTGTCTTCCGAGCTATTTTTACCCCTCAAGGAGATTTCAAATGAATTTATGGTAAATATAAGAATTGTTCCTAATTGTCTTAGATTTCTATAATGGTATAGTATGCCTTCATATGATTTGTGGAACTCTACTTATGGTCTTGGCAAGCAAAGGGTATTTTGGTCATCTAAGGATTACAGGTCATTCTTAGCCTATGCCTAAAACTCATACAAGGAAGCTTCAAATGGAAAACTTTACAACATCAAACTTGTTCCAAATGACATTTTGAGTCTAGAAAGTTACCATGAGAGATTGGAAAGATTCATAGCACAAGGTTTCAAAATTGTTGGATTTAATGAATAAAAATGGAATTAAAAATGAGATTTTTCATATTTTGGCCAAATGGGGCAAAGTTATAGGTCATTTTGAATGGAAAGATCATTTTGAGAACATTGGCTAAAGTGGAATTTTGAGGTTAGTTCAAATTTTAAGAGTTATTCAAGGTTGCTTATAATGGAAGAAACATAAACCAAATCCAAGGGAAATCACACAAGGGAAGCTTCTCCAAGCTTCTAGGAGTTTCTAACCTCACCTATATATTGATATGAGAGGGTTCATGCCATGGTTGGTGATCTCATTTACTCAAAACCACAAGTTTTATACACTTTCTCCAATTTGCAAAAGCATCTCAAACTCTCTCAAATCTCCATCAATTCCCACATTTCTTGATTTGATCATCATCTAGACCATTCATAGATCAGAATTCCATCAAAGATTTGGTTGAATTGAGCAAGAATCGTGCTATACATCTTCATCATCCAAGTTGCAAGAAGGTTTCAAGTTCAAGATTCAAGGAGTTTGCACAAGATCCATTGCATACAGAACTCATAATCAAGGTCATTGATCGATTTCCAATCATCACAAGCATCAGATCAAGAGAATTCCCTAGTTGTTTCCCTCATCAAACCAGGTTGGTATGTCCATTCGAATTGCTTAATTTAGTCATCATGTTAGAGATTTGTTAGGTTAGATCTGTTAGGATAAGTTAGGTGATGAATTTCACAAAGTTTGGAGAAGTTTAATGGAGGTTATCAATGGTGCACTAATTCTGTTAGAGCTTGGAACATCCAGAATATAGCACGAGAACCTTAGATTTTTAGCTTAATTTGTTCAGCATGGAATGTAGATTAGGCTAGGGTAAAGATTGGCAAGGATTGGAGGATTTGATCACAGGTGAAAATGGTGGATTCCAACTGTTATGTGCATCGGGTTCGTTTCTTGAGTGAGTTTTAGAAGGAGATGATGGCATGGTTGTGTAGAGGGAAGAAATTAGAGCATCTTTGCTCTTTACATCGCGAGCTTTCATGGAGAATTGAGGGCGTGAGGGAAGGTGGAAGATCTGGTCTGCAAGCTTGTGCATGGAGCTTCCATGGCAGAAACCCTAGCCATTTGGAGAAGACGCATGATATCCGTTGGATGAGGTCTTTCCCATTGGCTCAGACCTTGATCGTGTGGTCCACGTTTAAAGATGAAACGGAGGGAAACCCTGGGCACCAAAACGCCCCGTTTCATTTAAGTTTTCTGAATGGGCTTTGAATTCCATTGCTAATAGCACCCTCCCCACCGAGGCCCAATCTAAAATGAACTGAATCTATTGCTAACTGCACCGTTCCAGCTTTTTTTAATTTTTGTTGAGTTTTCTGAATGCCTTGGGCCTAGGTACGCGTGCTTTTCACACCTCCCACTTTCAGCCCATCTCTTATTTTAACTGAGTTTACATGCTTTCTGCACCCCAATCCAATTAATTCCATTTTAATTTCTTTCAAAAAATTTTAATTCTTTAAAAATTCATAAAAAATAGAAAAATGCATGATTTTCATTGGTTGTTTTTTTGCATTACTCATAATTTTGTCAAGAAAAGTATCACACAAAAAAATTAATAGTTCCTTTTATTTTCATATTTTTGGCATATTTTCCTTTTTAATTAGGTGTAAATAATATTTTGTTTAGTACATGAATTTGTTAATTTTTGTTCTAATAGTTGCTTTGATATTTTTCACCCATTCTTTTTAGGTTGATTAGTAGATAAGACTAGATTGTGCATGCAATTTAGTTCATATTTTTAGGAATTAATTTTAGGTGATTAGTGTAAGTGTGAACAACATGAACAAAATTAGGGTTTAAGTGATGACTTAGGAGAATTGAATCATTTCCCTTAGGACTTAGAGATTGAATATTTTAGATATGGGACTATAGGGACTATGGGTAGTTATTAGATCCCTTAGAAATCACTAGGATTCCCCTACTGCTATTGGTATTACTGTTTGTATTTGACTGATTGGTGTGGTGTGCCCTCTAGGGATTATTGTTTGTCTGTGTGGGTATTGGGATTGTCTGGGGATTGGGAGAGCTGAAGACCTGTGATGATGAAGCCATTGAAGATCCAGAGACTGAAGACCAACTTCCAGAGTTGAAGAGGAGATTCTTGCTAGCAGCTGTTGAGGAGATTAGGGTTTAGGAGCTAGGCAGAGCTCTAGATTAGAAAGCTTGTTTCTCAAACATGGAGTGCCTTGTCTGCATCCATCCTTTCTCTATAATTCAAAGTCTCTTTCAAATATCCACCTCCTTCCTTTGGAAGGATCAGTGAATGTATTTGAAAGATAGAACTTTTGAGGGAAAATTATCTGTATAATGTTAACAGTTAATGAACCACCCTTGGTAGGTAATTGACTGTCTAACATTCATTCACTTCATCTGGTTGACTAATATCCCTCTTGGAGATTGAGACTTGAAGAAAAGCCATTGCAGATGGAAGATTGATGATCAAGACCTTGCTGGAAAGCTGTGGAGATGGAGATTGATGCTTGCTGAAGCTTGTAGCTGATTGGAGATGACAGGAAGACTGGTATGATGCAGAGCTGCTGTGGCTGTTTATTTTTCTGTTGTTATTCATTTCTGATGTATTGATTGGTTTTCTGGACTGTATTGTTTGCTGTTTACCCTGTTGGGTTGAAAGTGAAGTCTGTTCACTTTTGCCTATTGTTTTCTAGGTTCGAGGTTGAGTGGGACTCCCTTGCCTCGCTTGTATTGCTGCATCCATGCATTTTACTGCTTTACTGTATATATGCTATTGTTTCTGTTTCCGTCTATTCCCTCAGGATCTCTGTTTCTCTCTGTGCAAGAGAGGAGCATGATAGACACTAGGTCTTAACCCATGCATGATAAAATTAGGATAGCTTGATTCCCTTCGCAACCGTAGGTTAGAGTTCTGTCTCTTCTCTCTCAAAACTAACAGAAAAACACAATAAAATTTCAAACACAATAAAAGACACTTCTTCCGTAAAAGAATGTGAACTCATCAAGACGTCATTTTTGTCCGCTTGGACTGTTAATCAGAAAAAAAAACCTTTTTCAGAAGGAATAAAATCAACCAAGACAGACTTGTGTCGTACGTGGCCCGAACTACGTTCGCTCTGATCTTTCATGCTGTATGAAAGTACGTAGGCATAGGATGCGATATCCTAGCGAGCAACCTTCCCCTCCTTTCCCGTAGGTAGGCGAACTACGTTGACTCTGATTTCTCGTTCCAGAAGGGAATACGTAGGCATAAAGCGCGATACTTTGCCGAGTCATTTTATTTTCATTTTATTTTTCTTTTAACCCTTGACCTTTAGTTTAGATAGAATAACAATCCATATCTGAAAACAAGCGTGGATCCCGTCGAGTACGGCGGACGTGAGGGGTGCTAATACCTTCCCCTTGCGTAACCGACTCCCGAATCCAGGTTTTGGTTGCGATGACCATTCCTTTCCCCGTTTTGCGTTAGGTTTACTCTGAGCGTTTCCTTTCCCTCTGTTGGGATAAATAACGCACGGTGGCGACTCTTCTGTTCAGCCGGCGCTGATTTTCGCAGTAGCGACAGCTGGCGACTATGCTGGGGACCCGACGTCCCCCGGCTGCTAAGGACTGCGATAGTTCTTATGCATTTGGGATCCAACGTCCCTTAAGAGAGTCAATCCTAACGCTTGTTTTCCCGTCGAGGATTTTGTATGGATTTATCTTTCTAACCTTTATTTTTAGCATTATATATATTGTTATTATTGCTGTATTGGGTTGTGATGGGCGGTTCTATGATTGAGAGATAAGCCGGACCTAGGCTTGAGTGCACCTAGAATTAGAGTAGAAAGTAGTGGGAGCGTGCCGGCTTTGCTTGCATTAGTGTCTCATGAAATCTACACTCGGACGAGGTTCTTCTGGTTGGCTTCTTTTTCTACCCTTTGGGTCGAAGGGGTTGTTGGTCAGCTGAATTGTCGACTCCGGGAACCGATCATTTGGAAGTTGGCTAAGTGAGGCCTCTTCAGGATTTGATGATGCCACTCCTTCTGGGAATCGTATCATCAACCCTGAAAGTCTGTGACGCCGACGATCGCATAGGATGCCATACCTTTGTCAGTTACTAGGACATCCACCTGTGAGAGGGTTTGGGGGTTATGCAGGTAACTAGACCTTCAGATACCGGTTATTTCTTGATCAGAGATCCTGGGTATTTATGGAGATGTGTTATGAGGTCTGTCAGAGACCATTTGGAGATATGTTATGAGGTCTGTCAGAGACCATTTGGAGATGTGTTATGAGGTCTGTCAGAGACCAGTTGGATAGTTCTGGGGTCTGTCAGAGACCAGTTGGAGATGTGATTTGAGGTCTACTAGAGACCAGTTAGAGTTATGGTTTGAGGTCTGTCCGAGACCACTGTTGGAGCTTTGTTTTAGGTCTATCTGAGACCAGGTTTTGAGGACTTCTAGAGAGTCTATCTGAGACTTCTTGATATGGTTCAGGCTATTCAGCTACGGCATTTGGTCCCTGTTGCATGTTACTTGCATTGCATTGTTTGCATACCCATTATCATTGCATCCCATTAACGTGTGTCTGTGCTGCAGGTGCATTTGCATATCCTCCGATTCTAGTGCCCAGACTTCTGAGTGTTGATTATGGCTGGTTTGAGGAAAACAGTTGCGTATAAGCTGCCTTCACCTGATATTACTTCTTTGCTTGGTCTGATATCTCTTGCTAATGAGGAGGTTAGGAGAAGCTTCAGAATGAGTCACGGGAGATTACTGAGATTAGTCTGCAAGCCCACCGCTGATGAGATGAACGGGCTGTACACCCTGATGCAGTTCTATGACCCCGCATTGAGATGTTTTACGTTTGCTGACTTCATTCTAGGGCCCACCATTGAGGAGTATGTGGAGTTTACTGAGCTACCCGTGCAGAACAAGGTTCCCTTTATTCACTCTGCCGCTGAGCCCAAGTTGGAGGATTTAGCCAAAGCCTTGCATATGGACGATGCAGAACTGTTAATGACTTATTGGCTTGGGGTTTCAGGTTTCTCTCTTGACTTCTTGGTTGGCAAAGCCCAGGAGTATGCCAAGAGCGGATGTTGGGTGGTTTTCAATGCTATTTTGGCTCTATGCATTTATGGGATTGTGCTGTTTCCTAACTTGCCCAATTTCGTAGACTTGGACGCTTTCCATCTATTCGCTGCCGGCAATCCAGTGCCAACATTGATCGGAGACTTCTACCACTCCTTGCACTACAAGAACGAAAACAGAAGGGGGAAGGTTGTTTACTCCTGTGCTCCTTTGTTGAATATGTGGTTCAAGAGCCATCTTCCCATGAAGGGATCTTTTGTGGAGAGTGCAACCACCGCTAGCTGGTCAGAGCGCCTGATGAGGCTATCTTCCGAAGACGTTGAATGGTTTGATAGAGATCTGCTGGGATCTGAGCTTATCTTCAGTTGTTTTGGGTACCCTAATGTCCCGCTGATAGGAAGAAAGGGGTGTATCAACTACAACCCATCCTTGTTGGTCCGTCAGTTCGGATATGCGCTGAAGAACCCGCCAAAGGAGGAAGAAGTACAGGAATCTCTGTACTTCACCGGTGATTTGAAGGGGGAGTTATTAGCCAAGCTGCAGCATGCCTGGACACGTATTAACCGAAGAGGGAAGCCGTTGTTAGGGAAAAGTGACTGTTAGGCTTACGCACCTTACAGAGTTTGGATCCAAGAGAGAGCAAGTCAGTTGCGGATGCCGTTTCCAGATGCACCAGCCCTTGTCCCTATGCCGGTAGCAGAGCCGACTACTGTTTCTAGGGAGGCCTACGAGCAAGTTGTGAAAGAAAAAGAAGCCTTGATGAAGATCAACGAAGGGTTAGAGCAGGAGTTGGCCCAGCTATGCAGTGAGAAAAACAAGGCCGTCCATGCTTTCCAACAACAGATTGAGCTAATGAACAGGCTAGGGGCTGAGTTGACTGAGGAGAGGAAGAAGCACGAACGTCTGGGGCAAGAGTTCAGAAGCTCCCATGACATGCTTGAATCCAAGAAGAAAGCGCTTGACATCGCACACCGAGAGATCTCTTCTTGCAATAAGACCTGGAATGCCACGCTCACCAACAATAAGAAGAGGGAAGATAAGTTGAAGCAACAAATTTCCGACCTCGAAGAGCAGTTGAAGTCCAGCGTCAAGAAGTGTGAAGAGGAAGTGATGACCCGGTACAGTCTCCAGAATGCACTGAACAAGGCCATCAAAGGCAGGGATGAAGCTGTGTCTCAGAAGCGTAAACTAGAGGATCGCTTCGGAGAAGGGTCATGGGAGGAAACTGCTGAAGACGTGCGGCGTGTTCTTAAGAAAAGAAACCAACTTGTTGAAGGGCTGCTTACCAGACCAAGTCATCCGGAGACCAAGAAGTTGCTAGAAGAATACCAGACTTATGGGAGTGTTTGATCTTTTCATGTAGTGACTTGTATGCTTTATTTGCATAGTGCTGACCATCACCAGGATTGTTGGTTGAGGTCATGCCTTCTCTTTGTACTCTCAGTAACATTGTATTCTTGGCTTATTGGTTTCTCAGCAATATATGAGGCTTTCTGTGATTCAACTCCGATCTTTGTAATGCTTGCACCGGCACCTTCACACTAGAATCGGGGAATGAATTTCCCTAATCCACAGGCGCACACGTTGCATTGCATTCATATTCATATTGCATTACAGGTAATCTTTGGATGGTGTCTTATTTCCTGCTCTGTACCAGGTATTTTCAGGATTGAAGATCAACGCCCGCACAGATACTCCACTCGCACCAATTGTCGAAGAATCATGGATCAAATACAGAACGAGATGCAAGATGTGCGCGAGAAGCTAGCTCTCTTTATGCAGACCATGGAAGCTATTGCAAAAGGTCAGGAGAATTTGCAAGCCATGGTGCAGCCTCTGTTGGTCAGAAACGTCGGTCATGGTAATGAGGATCATCAGTCTGTGCGAGTCGATACTGTTCATGGGGATGGCACTCCCACGCCAGTGGCTCCACCTGTAGTCAATATACCTGCTGCAAATGTCAATAACGCTACCGCTGCTGGGAACGGTAATGTCGGAGTTGGGAACGAGACTGCTGTCCATAACGTTGGGCTTGGGGATATCAACTTGGGTGATAATATGGGAGGCAACGACTTTGGTAATGCTGGATTCGGGTTCAACGATCAGGGATTCGATAACGCTGGGAAATATGGTTTCAATGCTCAAGGCTTTGGGAAAGATGGTTATGGTGTGGCCAATCAGGGTTATGGAGGTTTCGGAAATGGAAACGGCGCTGGGTTAATGACTTTTGGGCCTGCTGGAGGTGTTCAGGGATATGGCAACAGAGGCCGAGGCCCGGTGATGAATCAGATTAGAGCTGGCCGCAATAATGAATACGATGGGTATGGAGTTGGGAATGGTATGTGGCAAGAAGATCAGCAGGAGGACGCTTTCTCCGGCGGAGGTTTCGAAGGGCCGATGGATAACTCCCAGAAGATCAGAATGCTAGAAGAGCAGATGAGGGGAGTCCTGAACCAAAGTGCTGTGGGCTTAGACATGTCAGCAATGGGTCTGGTACCTGGCTTGAGGGTGCCAATCAAATTCAAAGCTCCTACGTTTGATAAGTATAAAGGGGACACATGTCCGAAAGTGCACGTGCGGGCTTATTACAGAAAGATGTCTGCATACTCAACTGATGAGAGAATGCTAATGCATTTCTTTCAAGATAGTTTGTCAGGCCCTTCCCTAGAGTGGTATATGGGATTGGAGCCAACCAATATCAAGACATGGAAGCAATTAGCAGAGGCATTTGTAGCTCACTACAAGTATAACAGCGACTTGGCGCCCAATCGGGTCCAATTGACAGGGTTGTCGCAGAAGAAGGGTGAGAGCTTTAAAGAGTACGCGCAAAGGTGGCGCGATATGGCTGCCAGGGTCCGCCCTCCTTTAGAAGACAAGGAAATGAATGACATGTTCGTCGGCACATTCACAGGCTTGTTTCATGACATGTTGTTTCATACATCTTTGGCCAGTTTCTCAGACTTAATTCTGATGGGAGAAAAGATTGAACGTAACATTAAGCAGGGAAAGTTCCAAGTCGAGGAATCGACTGCATCTGGCAGTAATAGGAAGGCTTTTGGTGGGCGCCGTTAGGGCGAGGCAAGCGCAGTGTTTGGAGGCCGAGGCAGAGGCCGAGGCAGAGGTCAGAACCAATATCATCAGCCGCAGCAGGTGGCGAGTGTTACTATCCCGTATCAGCAGCAACCACTTCAACAACAACAACCGTTTCAGCAGCAGCCAATGCAACAGCAGCAGCAGCCACAGCAGGGGGCACAGCAGGCTCAGCGAAGATTCCAGGGTGGTAAACCAAGAAGAGTGTTTGAGAAGCCTCCCTCAACATATGCAGATTTGTTGCAAACGCTGTTGGGTCTAAATTTGGTAGAGAAGAGAACTCTAGCACCGATAACGGGAACTCCTCCGTATGGTTATGATGCAAGCAGGCATTGCGAGTTCCACTCTGGGGCTCCGGGCTACAATATAGAGGGTTGCCATGCTTTTAAGCACGTTGTGCAGGATCTTTTGGACAATAAGACTATCAATTTCGGAACGGCAGGTCCGAATATAGTGCAGAAACCCATGCCTAATCATGGGGCGAACGCCATTCTGACTGAGGAAGGGTTGAATCTAATTACGAATGTCGACGATTTAAAGACGCCGCTGAGCGAGATAAAAAGTAGATTGTTGCAGGGGGGTGTTTACCCAGGATGTGACGAGTATTGCTTAGAATGCTGGACCCTAGCTGGGGGGTGTGATGATTTGAAGAAAGGCATTCAGGCTTTAATTAATGGAGGCAATTACAGTTTGACCGAGCGGCAACTGAAGAGCCTGCAAGGGCAGTAGCAGATGATCAGAGTGATGTGGCCACTGTAACGATTCCTCGAAAGACAATCACTATTGCAGCACCGGTCCAGCGACCACCGATCACCATAACTAAGGTCGGACCGATCCCGTACAAGAACACGAAAGCAGTCCCATGGTCATATGGGTTGGAGGTGTATTGTGACGGGATAAAGATTGATGTTAATAAGCATCCAGCCGAGACTGTAGACAACGTTGTTGGTTCAGGAGGTATGACAAGGAGTGGTAGGATCTTTATATCACCTGAAGTGGAGGCCGAAAGACTAGCAAAGGGAAAAGGGAAGATGGTTGAGAATGTCCCAGTGCAAGCTAGCGAAAAAGAAGCGGCATCGAAAGACGTAGAAGAGTTCATGCGCTTGATTCGAAAAAGTGATTATAAGATTGTGGAGCATCTGCAACAGACGCCGTCCAAGATATCTATCCTGTCGTTGCTACTATGTTCTGAAGCTCACAGAAATGCTTTGTTGAAAGTCCTGGATACATCTTTTGTACCCCAGGACGTCTCCGTGAATCAGCTGGAAGGAGTGTTGGCACATGTGAATGCAGGCCACGACTTGGGCTTTACCGACTTCGATTTGACCCCTAAAGGGAGAGATCATAATATGGCGCTGCACATATCTGTCGAGTGTAGAGGATCAGTAATGTCGCATGTATTGGTCGACACCGGATCGTCTCTGAATGTGATGCCCAAGAAAGCGATGATGAAGCTAGATGTCAGAGGAATCCTGTGCATGCCCAGTGACTTGGTAGTCAGAGCGTTTGATGGCACGCGAAGAACAGTCTTTGGATCGATAACATTGCCTCTACAGGTGGGGCCGGAGGTGTTCGCCACTGAATTTTATATCATGGACATCCAGCCTGCATATAGTTGCCTACTCGGACGACCCTGGATTCATGGGGCTGGGGCAGTCACGTCTACCCTGCATTAGAAGTTGAAATATATGGTCAGAGACAGCGTAGTCACGGTATGCGGAGAAGAAGACATCCTGGTCAGCCATCTGTCGTCATTTAAATATGTGGAGGTCGACGGAGAGATCCACGAAACACCCTGCCAGGCATTTGAAGGGGTGCGTATCAAGGACAAGGGTCCCGGGCCGAGCAAAGTGTCGGAGATAGCCATCTCGTCGTATAAAGAAGCCCAAGCTCTGGTGGAGACAGGAGAAGCAAAGGGATGGGGCAAGGTGCTAGATATTCCTATAAAGATGGACCGGTTCGGGCTGGGATACCAACCGTCGTCGTCAACACCTGCTGTGGGGCCACCCCGTTTCAGAGGGCCAATAACCATCTCTGCCAGTGGAGTATGTCACGAAACTATCAACGCCGCTTCGTAGTCTGACGAAGGAGACAACGACTGTGATATGGATGCCTGGATTCAGCCAAGCACGCCAGGACAAGGACTGTGCAACTGGTCTATTCAGGAGCTTGTTCCTGTGACTCTTAAACAGTAATGCTTTGCTTTATTAATTGTTGAATAATCTGATGTCTTGCCCGGGGCATCATGATTTGCTTAGGGCTGTGTTGTTATGAACATTGTGTGTTAATCATTAAATAAATGGCGTTTTTTCATGTGCAAATACTGTAATCTCTGTCTTTCTTGTTTTGTATTTTTCAATAAAAATGGCAACGTGGTTATTCGCTTTATACGCATTTTGAAGCACTTAACCATTCCTTTTGCAGGATAACATTTTCAGATGACATCCTTGAACCACCTATGACTCGTCCCGACTTTGAACACCCGGTATTTCAGGCCGAAGAAGAGGTTGTCGAAGATAGTGACGTTCCTGAAGAGCTGTCTTGGTTGGTGAAGCAAGAGGAAAAAGTCATTCTGCCTCACGAAGAGGTCATCGAAATTATCAACTTGGGGTCGGAAGGGGTTGAGAAGAATATTCGTATCGGAGCCGCACTGCAGAGCGATATCAAGCGAAGACTGGTTGAAATGCTCCGAGAGTATAGTGATGTATTCGTTTGGTCGTATGAAGATATGCCAGGGCTCGATACAAATATGGTTGTGCACAGTCTGCCACTGAAAGAAGAATGCCTGTCGGTCAAACAAAAGCTTCGCAGAACTCGACCAGATATGGCAGTGAAGATCAAAGAGGAAGTTCAAAAACAGTGGGACGCTGGTTTCCTGGCTGTGACAAAGTATCCCTCATGGGTTGCTAACATCGTACCAGTGCCAAAGAAAGACGGCAAGGTTCGGATGTGTGTTGATTATAGAGATTTGAATAAAGCAAGACCAAAAGACGATTTTCCGCTTCCTCATATCGATGTGCTAGTTGATAATACTGCTCAATACTCCGTATTCTCCTTCATGGATGGCTTTTCAGGCTATAATCAGATTAAAATGGCGCCAGAGGATATGGAGAAGACAACTTTCATAACGCCTTGGGGAACATTTTGCTACAAAGTGATGCCCTTTGGTTTGAAAAATGCTGGGGCAACATATCAGCGTGCGATGACGACTCTTTTCCATGATATGATGCATAAAGAGATCGAAGTTTATGTTGACGATATGATTGCCAAATCCCAGACGGAGGAAGAGCATCTGGTGAATCTGCTGAAGTTATTTAAAAGGCTTAGGAAGTTCAGGCTGAGACTGAACCCTAACAAATGCACCTTCGGGGTGAGATCGGGTAAACTGCTGGGGTTTATCGTAAGCGAAAGAGGAATAGAGGTCGATCCTGCTAAAATAAAAGCGATACAAGAAATGCCGACGCCTAAAATAGAGAAAGAGGTGCGCGGGTTTTTAGGGAGGTTGAACTACATCGCCCGGTTCATATCTCATCTAACTGCTACGTGTGAACCATTATTCAAGCTGTTAAAGAAAGATCAAGCTGTGACGTGGAACGAAAATTGTCAAAAGGCGTTCGATAGAATAAAGCAGTATTTGCAGGAGCCTCCTATTTTGATACCCCCAGTGGCAGGGAGACCCTTGATCATGTATTTGACGGTTCTTGAGGGAAGCATGGGTTGTGTTCTCGGTCAACACGACGAGACAGGAAGAAAAGAGCATGCAATCTACTACTTGAGTAAGAAATTTACAGATTGTGAATCTCGATACTCGATGCTTGAGAAAACTTGTTGCGCGCTAGCCTGGGCCGCCAAGCGTTTGAGGCAATACATGCTGAATCATACCACCATGCTCATCTCGAAGATGGATCCTATCAAATATGTGTTCGAAAAGCAGGCGTTGTCAGGGAGAATTGCCCGGTGGCAGATGGTCTTGACTGAATATGACATCCAATACGTCTCGCAAAAGGCTATAAAGGGGAGTGTGCTGTCTGAGTATCTGGCGGAGCAGCCTATCGAAGATTACCAATCGATGAGGTTTGATTTTCCTGACGAGGATATCATGTACCTAAAGATGAAAGATTGCGAAGAGCCGCTGCCAGACGAAGGACCAGAGTTGGGTTCCAAATGGAAGATGATATTTGACGGAGCTGTGAACGCTTACGGTAGCGGAATAGGGGCAATCATCACTACGCCACACGGGTCGCACATCCCGTTTACTGCCCGATTGACCTTTGCCGTCACCAATAATGAGGCCGAATACGAAGCTTGTATAATGGGGCTTGAAGAAGCCATTGATTTGCGAATCAAGAATCTGGACGTATACGGAGATTCAGCTCTGGTGGTGAATCAGATAAAAGGGGAATGGGAGACGCGTCAGCCCAACTTGATACATTACATGAATTATGCAAGAAGATTGTTGCCTTTTTTCGACAAGGTTGAATTGCATCACGTACCGCGAGCAGAGAATCAAATGGCTGACGCCCTGGCCACTTTGTCTTCCATGTACAAGGTCAACTTCTGGAACGAGGCTCCCCGAATCATTATCTCTCGGCTTGACAGACCTGCCATCGTATTTGCTATTGATGAAGCATCCGATGACAAACCATGGTATTTTGACATCCTTAATTTCCTGAAGAATAAAGAGTATCCGGCTGGGGCATCCAGTCAAGATCAGAAGACTCTCAGGAGATTAGCGGGTAATTTCTATTTGAATCCGGATGGCGTCTTGTACAGAAGAAACCACGACTTGGTGTTGTTGCATTGTGTAGACGAGAGAGAGAGGCAAGGCTGCTCGTGGAGGAAATACACGAAGGTACCTTTGGTACGCATGCTGGTGGGCATGCTATGACGAGAAAATTGCTGCGGGCAGGTTATTTTTGGCTGACTATGGAAACTGATTGTTTCAAGTTTGCGAGGAAATGCCACAAGTGCCAAATCTACGCTGATAAGATCCATGTGCCTCCGAATCCTCTGAATGTGATGTCATCGCCATGGCCATTCTCGATGTGGGGGATCGATATGATTGGAAAGATCGAGCCGACAGCTTCTAACGGGCATCGGTTCATCCTAGTAGCAATCGATTATTTCACCAAGTGGGTAGAAGCAGCGTCTTACGCAAACGTAACTAAGCAAGTGGTGGCCAGATTCATCAAGAGAGATATCATTTGCAGATATGGGATCCCCGAGCGGATAATCACGGACAACGGTTCAAACCTGAACAACAAAATGATGAAGGAGCTCTGTCAGAATTTCAAGATCGAACATCACAACTCCTCCCCTTACCGACCCAAGATGAATGGCGCTGTCGAGGCGGCCAATAAGAATATCAAGAAGATCGTGCAGAAAATGGTGGTGACCTATAAGGATTGGCACGAGATGTTACCTTTCGCTTTGTACGGTTATCGTACGACGGTACGCACATCAACTGGGGCAACCCCGTTCTCGTTAGTATACGGAATGGAAGCGGTATTGCCATTGGAAGTTGAGATCCCTTCTCTGAGGGTATTGCGAGACGTTCAGCTAGACGAGGCAGAATGGGTGAAAGACAGGTTGAACCAATTAAGTTTGATGGATGAGAAGAGGCTAGCTTCTCTAGCATACGGTCGTTTGTACCAGAGCCGAATGAAGAAAGCGTACGACAAGAAGATATATCCGCGGAGCTTTCAGACGGGCGACCTTGTGCTGAAAAGGATTCTCCCGCCGCAGGCAGATCACAGGGGCAAGTGGACCCCCAACTACGAAGGGCCATACGTTGTCAGGAAAGTCTTTTCAGGAGGAGCGTTGTTGTTGTCTACCATGGACGGTGAAGACTTCACGTCGCCTGTGAATTCGGACGCAGTTAAAAAATACTTTGCTTAAAATTGACCCGCTGGACAAAAAAAAGAGAGTCCAGGCAAAAATGGGGCATCCTGGCGAACCAAAAACAGAAAGAAAGATTCGGGCAAAAGTTAGGGATAAAATTGAAAAAATGTACACCCGCGAAGTTGAAAACCTACACTGGGCGGCTTCGGCAAAAAGGGGTATCCCGGTGAACTGAAAACCCGTAAAGGGCGGTTCACGCAAAAGTTAGGGATTTGAAAAGCAAATGATTGCGGTCCGAATTTGATACCATTTGAGCATTGGTGCGGGAGAATATACTCGAGGGGTCGATTATCGGATACAATCTCTTCAGAATGGGTGGATACCGGGCAAGCGTTAGAGTCGGACGAGTCATGGGAGGATCGGTTCGTGGTGTTCGTCTGCATCCCGTTGCCGACATGTGTACAAATTTAGTTTATCAATATATTTATGCTTGCTTTGCGTAGCTTCCTCTTTTCAGGAGTTACATCCCGTGTACAAAACTCCGCCCATTCAGGGGCCCAATCAATAAAATGTGTTATTCAGTATTTGATGCTGGTTCTTTACTGTTTTGTACATGATAAAACGCCTAAGTTTACTGAAACTAGCATGTGTATAACATCACTGGCCCTTGCCAACAATTGCTAAAGCTTTGAATTAACTGAAAATAACGTCGCTAACCTGAATTGATTTGGTTGCATAGGCTTGTCTTGTCTTGTTTGTGTTGTTGCAGGTTTCATGGCCGTACGAGGAAGATGATCAAAAGATTGCAATAACGAAAGACTTGATCTCCACGCAGGTCATGCATGTTCTTCCTGAAGAAGGATAGAATTCCCCAGCCGGTCGTAGCTTATCCAGAGGGCATGCTCCAGCAAAGTCATCTATCCTCAGCAGAATTGACGATTCTAAGATCGTAAGGCTGTATTCAGACAGTATGGTGTCCCCCAGAAGGATTCCCTTATCTCGAGCAGAGTTGGTTCAGCCGCAGAAGATTAATGTTTGTGAGCTGTATTCAGACAAGTTCACCTTTTCCCGCAGGGTCAGGTACTCTCCCTCAGCGGAGCCAGTGGATGTTCCCCAAGAGAATCATCCCATCCCCAATGGAGTTCTCTTTTCCTCAAGTATTTTCATTCCTCCCAGTGGAACTCGAAGATTAAGACTCTCCCCAGAAGAGTTGGTGTGGATCCTGGCATTTATTTTGTCAGAATACCGTGTGATATCAATTCACTCTCCAGCAGAAGCGCATCTGGTATTCTCCAGCAGGGTGTTACTTCAGCGAGGTGTTTGGTTCGAGTTCCCAATTTCCCGGCTGAGTTGACTTCACTCTCCCAGCATTTATTTTGCTGGAATAATTCTGTAGCACCTGGCTATCCCCAGCGGAGTTGGCATTATCTTCAGCGTTTATTTTGCTGAAGCAGTTTCTGTACCCAGCAGTTCGAGTCTGCATTTGCATGGGCATATAGTGTCATACTTGCATCCACCAAATGAAAAGCGTAGCATTTCCATGTCAAATGGAGCAGTGCATCATTGTCAAGCGCATGCATGTTGAAACATAAACCAGGATGGCTAACCTTTTGTTTCAAGTATTGTTTCTCTTACAGGTAGAGAGAGCCCTTGCTCAGGTGAATCAATAAACATTCGAAGTCTCAGGATGAGACATTCAACGAAGTGTCAGCTTTGGCACTACTCCCCACAGAGTCAGCAGGATAAGTTTCTCTTTGTCCCAAAGCAGAGTTACTTATTCCCCGCCAGGGTTTCTTGTTGAAGTTTCTCTAGTCCGACCAGCGGATTGTTTCCTTCAAAGTTGTTGTTACGTCAGCATTAAAAGGTTTCATGAACCAGAATTTCAGAGGCTACCGCCGGTTATCAGATTAGGCGTCCGGAAGTTTGGTTTCCAAATATCCCCAATAGAGTCAGCCTCAAAGTTGCTGTAATGTCAGTGATAAGAAGTTGGCGGACCAATGGAAGAAGGAGTCCTAACGTGGACGGGTTTATTGACAGGTTTTTGTGCTAAGAGAAGTGGGGGCCCTGACGTGGACATTTCCTCAGTTTGATGATATGTGTTAGTCCTAACGTGGACGGATTTGATTTCTTGGTATCAATCGAAGGTGGAGTCCTGACGTGGACAAAGATTGGTTATTCTTCGTGTTGGTGTCCTGACGTGGACAATTTATTTCCAGCAAGTGTCTTTCTTCTTAATGGTGAATTGTGTGTCCTGACGTGGGCAAAGTTATAGTTTTTCGTGATGACAAGATGCGAGAGTCCTGGCTTGGACAAATTTATCCTTCTTCGTGTTGTTGGCAGAGTATGAGTCCTGACGTGGACACAGTCGTATTTCCCCAGCAAGTAGAAGACGTGCAAGTCCTAACATGGACAGGTTCTATTATTTCATCAGATGAAGATGTGAGTCTTGACGTGGACACAGTCGTATTTCCCCAGCAAGTAGAAGACGTGCAAGTCCTAACATGGACAGGTTCTATTATTTCATCAGATGAAGATGTGAGTCCTGACGTGGACACAGTCGTATTTCCCCAGCAAGTAGAAGACATGCAAGTCCTAACATGGACAGGTTCTATTATTTCATCAGATGAAGATGTGAGTCCTGACGTGGACACAGTCGTATTTCCCCAGCAAGTAGAAGACGTGCAAGTCCTAACATGGACAGGTTCTATTATTTCATCAGATGAAGATGTGAGTCCTGACGTGGACAAGTTATTTCCCCAGCGGGTCGAAGGTGCATGAGTCCTGACGTGGACAATTCTTCAGCAAGTCGACATGTGAGTCCTTACGTGGACAAATCGAAAGAAATTTGATTCCTTACGTGGAAAAATGATTCCTTACGTGGAAAAGAGATTGTGTTCCTAACGTGGAAAGGCGGGTCCTAACGTGGGTGATGTATTCCTTACGTGAAAAGAAAGTTGCATTCCTAACGTGGAAAAGAGGTGTTCCTTACGTGGAAAGATGGCATTCCTAACGTGGAAAGAAAGATTGATATAGTATTCCTCACGTGGAAAGATTAGAGTCCTTACGTGGACATATCAAGAGCATTCCTTACGTGGTAGAAAAATGGTTTCCTCACGTGGAAAGACGAGTTTATTCCTTACGTGGAAAGATTGAGTCCTTACGCGGACATATCAAGATTGATTCCTGACGTGGAAAGATAGAGGCATTCCTAACGTGGAAAAAAGAAGTTGATTCCTTACGTGGAAAGAGAAATTGTTTCCTTACGGGGAGAAGTTAGTCCTGACATGGACAAATCAAGATGAGTTGCATTCCTTACGTGGAAGGGTTTAGTCCTAACGTGGACAGGTTTCCTTACGTGGAAAGAAGATGGTTTCCTAACGTGGAAAGAATGAGATTCCTTATGTGGAAAAAGGTGAGTTCTAACGTGGACGATGGGCAATGTTATTCCTAACGTGGTCAAGAGTTTACTCCTAACGTGGACGATTTACTCCTGATGAAATGCAGACAAATAATCCCCAGCACGGTCGCTACGAAATCAGTGGGTTGCTGTAACAGTCAGATTCAGCTGATGAATGTCGTTCCCTAAGCAGTGGCGCAGTTTATTTCTGCGGTTGACAAATTTCGGGGTTCCTAGTATTCAACCGTCTCGTACCGCGAATGTCTGAAGGCTCCGGGCTCTTCACCCAATCGGGTCCAAGTCGCTTGAATAGGGGCAGCTGTTGCACCCTAAAATTTGCCCAAACTTATTCACTTGGTTTATGTTTCAATATCATTAGCATTTGCATATAAAGTCATGTACATAATCATCTGCATAGTATAGCATAGCAAGTCATCCAACAGGGGACCAATCATTATTCTCATCTCTAGAGGCCTATCAAGAAGTTATTATCCTGATTCAATCTCATTCAAGTCATCAGAAAGAATTTGAAAGCTGAGAAGTCAATGGACCAAGCAGTTCATCTATCTCCTAACTGAGGGTATCTGAGAATCAACGAGTAAGTGGTGAGCTGTGGATGGAGCATGGAGAGTGTGTGGGCATCAGGGGAGACTTAAAAAGTCATTTGGAGAAGGAGACAAGTCATTGGTGTAGTCATAAGAGTTGGGGATGAAGATAATCAACTAGGGTTTCATCTGGGTCAACCCTAGGTCAACCCTAGGTCAAAGGATTGATTGAAAGGCATTAAGGTCTATTGAAGAGATGTGGGGTTTATCATTTGACATGAAGAATAAGGATATGATGATATTCTAAGAGGAAATCAAGAGAAATCAAGGAGAAGAGGAGTTTCTAAATTAGGGTTTCTGTGTAAAATCCCCTAGTTTAGGTCAAATTTCCAAGCAAGATAAGTCAAAATGCAAGCTTCAAATGGATCCTTGGCCAACATGGAACTTGTAGAGGACCTCAATACCTTTAATTTGAGTTGTGGAAGACATCAAGGAGATTTATAGAACTCAAGTTATGGTCCTTGCAAGTTACAGGTCATCTGAGGCATCTGAAATTTTGTCTGTGAAAGTTACTTGTCTTCCAAGCTATTTTTACCCCTCAAGGAGATTTCAAATGAATTTATGGTAAACATAAGAATTGTTCCTCATTGTCTTAGCTTTCTATAATGGTATAGTGTGCCTTCATATGATTTGTGGAACTCTACTTATGGTCTTGGCAAGCAAAGGGTATTTTGGTCATCTGAGGATTACAGGTCATTCTTAGCCTATGCCTAAAACTCATACAAGGAAGCTTCAAATGGAAAACTTTACAACATCAAACTTGTTCCAAATGACATTTTGAGTCTAGAAAGTGACCATGAGAGATTGGAAAGATTCATAGCACAAGGTTTCAAAATTGTTGGATTTAATGAATAAAAATGGAATTAAAAATGAGATTTTTCATATTTTGGCCAAATGGGGCAAAGTTATAGGTCATTTTGAATGGAAAGATCATTTTGAGAACATTGGATAAAGTGGAATTTTGAGGTTAGTTCAAATTTTAAGAGTTATTCAAGGTTGCTTATAATGGAAGAAACATAAACCAAATCCAAGGGAAATCACACAAGGGAAGCTTCTCCAAGCTTCTAGGAGTTTCTAACCTCACCTATATATTGATATGAGAGGGTTCATGCCATGGTTGGTGATCTCATTTACTCAAAACCACAAGTTTCATACACTTTCTCCAATTTGCAAAAGCATCTCAAACTCTCTCAAATCTCCATCAATTCCCACATTTCTTGATTTGATCATCATCTAGACCATTCATAGATCAGAATTCCATCAAAGATTTGGTTGAATTGAGCAAGAATCGTGCTATCCATCTTCATCATCCAAGTTGCAAGAAGGTTTCAAGTTCAAGATTCAAGGAGTTTGCACAAGATCCATTGCATACAGAACTCATAATCAAGGTCATTGATCGATTTCCAATCATCACAAGCATCAGATCAAGAGAATTCCCTAGCTGTTTCCCTCATCAAACCAGGTTGGTATGTCCATTCGAATTGCTTAATTTAGTCATCATGTTAGAGATTTGTTAGGTTAGATCTATTAGGATAAGTTAGGTGATGAATTTCACAAAGTTTGGAGAAGTTTAATGGAGGTTATCAATGGTGCACTAATTCTGTTAGAGCTTGGAACATCCAGAATATAGCACGAGAACCTTAGATTTTTAGCTTAATTTGTTCAGCATGGAATGTAGATTAGGCTAGGGTAAAGATTGGCAAGGATTGGAGGATTTGATCACAGGTGAAAATGGTGGATTCCAACTGTTATGTGCATCGGGTTCGTTTCTTGAGTGAGTTTTAGAAGGAGATGATGTCATGGTTGTGTAGAGGGAAGAAATTAGAGCATCTTTGCTCTTTACATCGCGAGCTTTCATGGAGAATTGAGGGCGTGAGGGAAGGTGGAAGATCTGGTCTGCAAGCTTGTGCATGGAGCTTCCATGGCAGAAACCCTAGCCATTTGGAGAACACGCATGATATCCGTTGGATGAGGTCTTTCCCATTGACTCAGACCTCGATCGTGTGGTCCACGTTTAAAGATGAAACAGAGGGAAACCCTGGGCACCAAAACGCCCCGTTTCATTTAAGTTTTCTGAATGAGCTTTGAATTCCATTGCTAATAGCACCCTCCCCACCGAGGCCCAATCTAAAATGAACTGAATCTATTGCTAACTGCACCGTTCCAGCTTTTTTTAATTTTTGTTGAATTTTCTGAATGCCTTGGGCCTAGGTACGCGTGCTTTTCACACCTCCCACTTTCAGCCCATCTCTTATTTTAACTGAGTTTACATGCTTTCTGCACCCCAATCCAATTAATTCCATTTTAATTTCTTTCAAAAAATTTTAATTCTTTAAAAATTCATAAAAAATAGAAAAATGCATGATTTTCATTGGTTGTTTTTTTTCATTACTCATAATTTTGTCAAGAAAATTATCACACAAAAAAATTAATAGTTCCTTTTATTTTCATATTTTTGGCATATTTTCCTTTTTAATTAGGTGTAAATAATATTTTGTTTAGTACATGAATTTGTTAATTTTTGTTCTAATAGTTGCTTTGATATTTTTCACCCATTCTTTTTAGGTTGATTAGTAGATAAGACTAGATTGTGCATGCAATTTAGTTCATATTTTTAGGAATTAATTTTAGGTGATTAGTGTAAGTGTGAACAACATGAACAAAATTAGGGTTTAAGTGATGACTTAGGAGAATTGAATCATTTCCCTTAGGACTTAGAGATTGAATATTTTAGATATGGGACTATAGGGACTATGGGTAGTTATTAGATCCCTTAGAAATCACTAGGATTCCCCTACTGCTATTGGTATTACTGTTTGTATTTGACTGATTGGTGTGGTGTGCCCTCTGGGGATTATTGTTTGTCTGTGTGGGTATTGGGATTGTCTGGGGATTGGGAGAGCTGAAGACCTGTGATGATGAAGCCATTGAAGATCCAGAGACTGAAGACCAACTTCCAGAGTTGAAGAGGAGATTCTTGCTAGCAGCTGTTGAGGAGATTAGGGTTTAGGAGCTAGGCAGAGCTCTAGATTAGAAAGCTTGTTTCTCAAACATGGAGTGCCTTGTCTGCATCCATCCTTTCTCTATGATTCAAAGTCTCTTTCAAATATCCACCTCCTTCCTTTGGAAGGATCAGTGAATGTATTTGAAAGATAGAACTTTTGAGGGAAAATTATCTGTATAATGTTAACAGTTAATGAACCACCCTTGGTAGGTAATTGACTGTCTAACATTCATTCACTTCATCTGGTTGACTAATATCCCTCTTGGAGATTGAGACTTGAAGAAAAGCCATTGCAGATGGAAGATTGATGATCAAGACCTTGCTGGAAAGCTGTGGAGATGGAGATTGATGCTTGCTGAAGCTTGTAGCTGATTGGAGATGACTGGAAGACTGGTATGATGCAGAGCTGCTGTGGCTGTTTATTTTTCTGTTGTTATTCATTTCTGATGTATTGATTGGTTTTCTGGACTGTATTGTTTGCTGTTTACCCTGTTGGGTTGAAGGTGAAGTCTGTTCACTTTTGCCTATTGTTTTCTAGGTTCGAGGTTGAGTGGGACTCCCTTGCCTCGCTTGTATTGCTGCATCCATGCATTTTACTGCTTTACTGTATATATGCTATTGTTTCTGTTTCCGTCTATTCCCTCAGGATCTCTGTTTCTCTCTGTGCAAGAGAGGAGCATGATAGACACTAGGTCTTAACCCATGCATGATAACATTAGGATAGCTTGATTCCCTTCGCAACCGTAGGTTAGAGTTCTGTCTCTTCTCTCTCAAAACTAACAGAAAAACACAATAAAATTTCAAACACAATAAAAGACACTTCTTCCGTAAAAGAATGTGAACTCATCAAGACGTCATTTTTGTCCGCTTGGACTATTAATCAGAAAAAAAACCTTTTTCAGAAGGAATAAAATCAACCAAGACAGACTTGTGTCGTACGTGGCCCGAACTACGTTCGCTCTGATCTTTCATGCTGTATGAAACTACGTAGGCATAGGATGCGATATCCTAGCGAGCAACCTTCCCTTCCTTTCCCGTAGGTAGGCGAACTACGTTGACTCTGATTTCTCGTTCCAGACGGGAATACGTAGGCATAAAGCGCGATACTTTGCCGAGTCATTTTATTTTCATTTTATTTTTCTTTTAACCCTTGACCTTTAGTTTAGATAGAATAACAATCCATATCCGAAAACAAGCGTGGATCCCGTCGAGTACGACGGACGTGAGGGGTGCTAATACCTTCCCCTTGCGTAACCGACTCCCGAATCCAGGTTTTGGTTGCGATGACCATTCCTTTCCCCGTTTTGCGTTAGGTTTACTCTGAGCGTTTCCTTTCCCTCTGTTGGGATAAATAACGCACGGTGGCGACTCTTCTGTTCAGCCGGCGCCGATTTTCGCAGTAGCGACAGCTGGCCGTCAGGTATCTATTAAACAAATAGGCATTGAACCCGAAGGCCGGCTCAACCCGAAGTTCAGAAGAGCATCTGACATCTCCGTGAGGCTTCTGTTAAACAAACACGCATAGAACCCGAAGGGCGACTAAACCCGAAGTTGATAAGAACATTAGACCTTGCCGTCAGGCATCTGTTAAAAAAACAGGCATCGAACCCGAATGCCGACTCAACACGAAGTTGAGAGGAATATCTGACCTCGCCGCCAGGCATCTGTTAAACAAACAGGCCTTGAACCCGAAGGCCGGCTCAACCCGAAGTTGAGAAGAACATCTGACCTCGCAATCAGGTATCAAACGCGAAGGTCGGTTCACCCCAAAGTTTAGAAGAACATCTGACCTTGCTGTAAGGCATGTGTTAAACAAACAGGCATCGAACCCGAAGGACGGCTCAACACGAAGTTGATAACAACATTAGACCTCGTCATAAGGCATCTGTTAAACAAATAGGCTTCGAACATGAAGTCCCGCTCAACAAGAAGTTGAGAGCAACATCTGACCTCGCCGTCAGGCATCTGTTCAACAAACAGGCATCGAATCCGAAGACCGGCTCAACACGAAGTTGAGAGGAACATCTGACCTCGCCGTTAAGCATATGTTAAACAAACAGGCATCGAACCCGATGGCCGGCTCAACCAAAAGTTGAGAAGAACATCTGACCTTGCTGTCAAGAATATGTTAAATAAATAGGCATCGAACCTGAAGGCCGGTTCAACTCGAAGTTGAGAAGAACATCTGACCTCGCCATCAGGTATCTGTTAAACAAACAAGCATCGAACCCGAAGGCCGGCTCAAAACGAAGTTGAGAAGAACATCTAACCTCGCTGTGAGGCATCTGTTAAACAAACAGGCGTTGAACCTGAAGGCCGTCTCAACCTGTAGTTGAGAGGAACATTTGACCTCGCCGTGAGGCATCTGTTAAACAAACAGGCATCGAACCCGAAGGGCGGCTCAACCCGAAGTTGACAAGAATATTAGACCTCGCCGTCAGGCATCTGTTAAACAAACAGGCATCGAACCCGATAGGCGGCTCAACACAAAGTTAAGAGTTACATTTGACCTCGCTGTCAAGCATCTGTTAAAGAAACAGGCATCGAATCCGAAGGCCGGCTCAACCCAAAGTTGAGAAGAATATCTGACCGGGTTGTCAGGCATTTGTTAAACAAATAGGCATTGAACACGAAGGCCGGCTCAACCTGAATTTGAGAAGAACATCTTACCTCACCGTCAGGTATCTGTTAAACAAACAGGCATCAAACCCGAAGGACTGTTCAACACGAAGTTGAGAACTACATCTGAACTCGCCGTCAGGCATCTGTTAAACAAAAAGGCATCGAACACGGAGGCCGGCTCAACAAGAAGTTTAGAAGAACATCGGACTTCGCCATCAGGAATTTGTTAAATAAACAGGCATCGAACCCGAAGTCCGGCACAACACCAAGTTGAGATGAACATTTGACCTCGCCGTTAGGAATCTGTTAAACAGACAACCATCGAACCCTAAGGCTGGCTCAAGACAAAGTTGAAAGGAACATCTAACCTCGCCGTCAGGCATCTGTTAAAAAAATAGGCATCGAACCCGAATGCCGGCTCAACACGAAGTTGAGAGGAACATCTGACCTCACTGACAAGCATTTGTTAAAAAAACAGGAATCGAATCCGAAGGCCGGCTCAACCCGAAGTTGAGAAGAACATCTAACCTCTCTTTAAGGCATCTGTTAAACAAACAGGCATCGAACCCGAAGGCCGACTCAAAACGAAGTTGAGAAAAACATCTATCCTCGCTGCGAGGCATCTATTAAACAAACAGGCATCGAACCCGAAGGCCGTCTCAACCCGTAGTTGAGAAAAACATCGGACCTTGCTGTCAGACATCCGTTAAACAAACAGGCATCGAACCCGAAGGCCATCTCAAAACGAAGTTGAGAGGAACATTTGACCTCACCGTGAGGCATCTGTTAAAAAAATAGGCATCAAACCCGAAGGGCGGCTCAACCCGAAGTTGACAAGAACATTAGACCTCGTCGTCAGGCATCTGTTAAACAAACAGGCATTGAACCCGATGGCCGGCTCAACACAAAGCTGAGAGTTACATTTGACTTCGCTTTTAAGCTTCTGTTAAAGAAACAGGCATCGAATCCGTAGGCCGGCTCAACCTAAAGTTGAGAAGAATATCTGACCGCACCGTCAGACATTTGTTAAACAAACAGGCATTGAACACGAAGGCTGGCTCAACCTGAATTTGAGAAGAACATCTTACCTCACCGTCAGGTATCTGTTAAACAAACCGGCATTGAACACGAAGGCCGGCTCAACCTGTAGTTGAGAGGAACATTTGACCTCGCCGCGAGGCATCTGTTAAACAAACAGGCATCGAACCCGAAGGGCAGCTCAACCCGAAGTTGACAAGAACATTAGACCTCGTCGTCAGGCATCTGTTAAACAAACAGGCATTGAACCCGATGGTCGGCTCAACACAAAGCTGAGAGTTACATTTGACTTCGCTTTTAAGCTTCTGTTAAAGAAACAAGCATCGAATCCGAAGGCCGGCTCAACCTAAAGTTGAGAAGAATATCTGACCGCACCGTCAGACATTTGTTAAACAAACAGGCATTGAACACGAAGGCCGGCTCAACCTGAATTTGAGAAGAACATCTTACCTCACCGTCAGGTATCTGTTAAACAAACAGGCATCAAACCCAAGGCCCGTTCAACACGAAGTTGAGAAGTACATCTGACCTTGCTGTCAAGCATCTGTTAAACAAAAAGGCATCGAACCCGGAGGCCGGATTAACAAGAAGTTTAGAAGAACATCTGACCTCGCCATCAGGTATCTGTTAAATAAACAGGCATCGAACCCGAAGGCCGGCATAACACCAAGTTGAGAGGAACATCTGACCTCGCCGTTAGGAATCTGTTAAACAAACAACCATCGAACCCTAAGGCCGGGTCAAGACGAAGTTGAGAGGAACATCTAACCTCGCCGTAAGGCATCTCTTAAAAAACCAGGCATCGAACCCGAATGCCGGCTCAACACGAAGTTGAGAGGAACATCTGACCTCACTGACAAGCGTCTGTTAAACAAACAGGAATCGAATCTGAAGGCCGGCTCAACCCGAAGTTAAGAAGAACATCTAACCTCGCTTTAAGGTATCTGTTAAACAAACAGACATAGAACCCGAAGGCCGGCTCAAAACGAAGTTGAGAAAAACATCTAACCTCGCTGTGAGGCATCTGTTAAACAAACAGGCATCGAACCCAAAGGCCGTCTCAACCCGTAGTTGAGAAACACATCAGACCTCGCCGTGAGGCATCTGTTAAACAAACAGGCATCGATCCCGAATGGCATCTCAACCCGATGTTGACAAGAACATTAGACCTCACCGTCAGGCATCGAACCCGATGGCCAGCTCAACACAAAGTTGAGAGTTACATTTGACCTTGATGTCAAGCATCTGTTAAAGAAACAGGCATCGAATCCGAAGGCCGGCTCAACCCAAAGTTGAGAAGAATATCTGACCGCGCTTTCAGGCATTTGTTAAACAAATAGGCATTGAACACGAAGGTCGGCTCAACCTGAATTTGAGAAGAACATCTTACCTCACCTTCAGGTATCTGTTAAACAAACAGGAATCAAACCCGAAGGCCTGTTCAACATGAAGTTGAGAAGTACATCTGACATCGCCGTAAGGCATCTGTTAAAGAAAAAGGCATCGAACCCAGAGGGCGGCTCAACAAGAAGTTTAGAAGAACATCTGACCTCGCCATCAGGCATCTGTTAAATAAACAGGCATCGAACCCGAAGGCCGGCATAACACCAAGTTGAGAGGAACATCTGACCTTACTGTTAGGCATCTGTTAAACAAACAAGCATCGAACCTTAAGGTCGGCTCAACACGAAGTTGAGAGGAACATCTGACCTTACTGACAAGCATCTGTAAAACAAACAGGAATCGAATCCGAAGGCCGGCTCAACCTGAAGTTGAGAAGAACATCTGACCTCGCTTTAAGGCATCTGTTAAACAAACAAGCATCAAACCCGAAGGCCGGAACAATCGTAAGTTGAGAAGAACATCTGACCTCGCCGTCAGGTATCTATTAAACAAACAAACATCGAACCCGAAGGTCGGCTCAACACGACGTTGAGAATAACATCTGACATCGTCGTGAGGCATCTATTAAACAAACAGGCATCGAACTCGAAGTTGATAAGAACATTAGACCTCGCCGTCAGGCATCTGTTAAACAAACAGGCATCAAACCCGATGGTCGGCTCAGCACGAAGTTGAGAGGAACATTTGACCTTGCCGTCATGCATCTGTTTAACAGACAGACATTGAACCTGAAGGTGGCTCAACCAGTAGTTGAGAAGAACATCTGACCTCGGTGTCAAGCATATGTTAAACAAACAGGCATCGAACCCGAAGGCCGGCTCAACCCGAAGTTGAGAAGAACATCTGACCTTGCTGTCAGGCATCTGTTAAACAAACAGGAATCGAACCCGAAGGCGGTCTCAACCCTTAGTTGACAAGAACATCTGACCTCGCTGTCAAGCATCTAATAAACAAACAGGCATCGAACCAAAAGGTCGGCTTAACTTGAAATTGAGAGGAACATTTGACCTCACCATCAAGTATCTATTAAACAAACAGGCATCAAATGGGAAAGGACGGCTCAACACGAAGTTGAGAGGAACATTTGACTTCGCTGTCTAGCATCTGTGAAACAAACAGACATCGAACCCGAAGGTCGGCTCAAAATGAAGTTGAGAGGAACATCTGACCTCGCCGCCAGGCATCTGTTAAACAAACATACATAGAACCCGAAGGACGGTTCAAACCGATGTTAAGAAGACAATCTGACACGCCGCCAGGCATCTGTTAAAAAAACAGGCATCAAACTCGAAGGCCGGCTCAACACGAAGTTGAGAGGAACAACAGACCTCGCTGTTAAGAATCTGTTAAACAACATGCATCGAACTCGAATTCCGGCTCAACCTGAAGTTGAGAAGAACATCTAACCTCACAGTCAGGCATCTGTTAATCAAACAGGCATCGAACTCGAAGGCCGGCTCAGCATGAAGTTTAGAAGAACATCTGACCTCGCCGTCAGGCATCTGTTAAACAAACAGGCATCGAACGTGAAGGCCAACTCAACACAAAATTGATAAGACCATTAGACCTTGCATCAGGCATCTGGTAAACAAATAGGCTTCGAACACGAAGTCCCGCTCAACACGAACTTGAGAGCAACATCTGACTTCGCCGTCAGGCATATGCTAAACAAACATACATCCAACCTGAAGGCCGGCTCAACACGAAGTTGAGAGGAATATCTTACCGTGCCGTCAAGCATATGTTAAACAAACAAGCATCGAACCCGAAGGCCGGCTCAACCAAACATTGAGAAGAACATCTGACCATGCTGTCAAGCATCTGTTAAACAAACAGGCATCGAACCCGAAGACCGGCTCAACCCAAAGTTGAGAAGAACATTTGACATCGCCATCAGGCATCTGTTAAACAAACAGGCATCGAACCCGAAAGGCGGCTCAACCCAAAGTTGAGAAGAACAAATGACCTCGCCGTCAGGCATTTGTTAAATAAACATGCATCAAACTCGAAGGCTGGCTCACCCCGAAGTTGAGAAGAACATCTAACCTCCCCATCAAGCATCTATTAAACAAACAGGCATCAAACCCGAAGGCCGTCTCAAACTGTAGTTGAGAAAAACATTTGACCTCGCCGTCAGGCATCTGTTAAACAAACAGGCATCGAACCCGAAGGCCGGCTCAACATGAAGTTGAGAGGAACATTTGACCTCGCCGTAAGGCATCTGTTAAACAAACAGGCATCGAACCCGAAGGGCAGCTCAACCCGAAGTTGACAAGAACATTTGACCTCACCTTTAGGCATCTGTTAAAGAAACAGGAATCGAACCCGATGGCCGACTCAACACGAAGTTGAGAAGAACATTTGACGTCGCCATCAGACATTTGTTAAACAAACAGGTATCGAACCCGAAGGTCGGCTCAACCTGAATTTGAGAAGAACATCTTACCTCGCCGTCAGGTATCTGTTAAACAAACAGGCATCGAACCCGAAGGCCGGTTCAACACGAAGTTGAGAAGTACATCTGACTTCGCCGTCAGGCATCTAATATACAAATAGGCATCAAACCCGGATGCCGGCTCAACACGAAGTTGAGAAGAACATCTGACCTCCCCATCAGGCATCTGTTAAATAAACAGGCATCGAACCCGAAGGTCGACACAAAACGAAGTTGAGAGGAAGATCTGACCTCCCTTTCAGGCATCTGTTAAACAAACAGGCATCGAACCCGAAGGCCGGCTCAACACGAAGTTGAGAGGAACATCTGACCTCGCCGTCAAGCATATGTTAAACAAACGAACATCGAACCCGAAGGCCGACTCAACCAAAAGATAAGAAGAACATCTGACCTCACTGTCAAGCATCTGTTAAACAAACAGGCATCGAATCCGAAGGCCGGCTCAAACCAAAGTTGAGAAGAACATCTGACCTCACCGTCAGGCATCTGTTAAAGAAACAGGGATCGAACCCGAAGGCCGGCTCAATCGGAAGTTTTGAAGAACATCTAACCTCGCTGTTAGGTATCTATTAAACAAACAGGCATTGAACCCGAAGGCCGGCTCAACACAAAGTTGAGAAGAACATCTGACTTCGCCGTGAGGCATCTGTTAAACACACAGGCATCGAACCGGAAGGGCGGCTAAACCCGAAGTTGATAAGAACATTAGACCTTGCCGTCAGGCATCTATTAAACAAACAGGCATCGAACCCGAAGGTCGGCTCAACAAGAAGTTGAGAGGAACATTTGACCTTGCTGTCATTCATCTGTTAAACAAACACGCATCGAACCCGAAGGGCGGCTCAAACCGATGTTAAGAAGACCATCTGAGGTCACCGTCAGGCATCTGTTAAACAAACAGGCATCGAACACGAAGGCCGGCTCGACACGAAGTTGAGAGGAACATTTGAACTCGCCGTAAGGCATCTGTTAAACAAACAGACATTGAACCCGAAGGCCGGCTCAAGCCGAAGTTGAGAAGAACATTTGACCTCGCTGTCAGGCATCTATTAAACAAACAGGCATCGAACCCGAAGGCCGGCTCAAAACGAAGTTGATAAGAACATTAGACCTCGCCGTCAGGCATCTGTTAAACAAATAGGCTTCGAACATGAAGTCCTGCTCAACACGAAGTTGAGAGCAACATTTGACCTCTTCGTCAGGCATTTGTTAAACAAACAGGCATTGAACCCGAAGGCCGGCTCAACACGAAATTGAGAGGAACATCTGACCTCGCCGTCAAGCATATGTTAAACAAACAAGCATCGAACCTGAAGGTCGACTCAACCAAAAGATAAGAAGAACATTTGACCTCACTACCAAGTATCTGTTAAACAAACAGGCATCGAACCCGAAGGCCGGCTCAACCGGAAGTTGAGAAGAACATCTGACCTCGCCATCAGGTATCTGTTAAACAAACATGCATCAATCCCGAAGGCCGGCACAACACGAAGTTGAGAGGAAAATTTGACCTCGCCATCAGGCATCTGTTAAACAAACAGGCATCGAACCTGAAGGGCGGCTCAACCCGAAGTTGAGAAGAACATCTGACCTTGCCGTCAGGCATATGTTAAACAAACATGCCTCAAACCCGAAGGATGGCTCACCCCGAAGTTGAGAAGAACATCTAACCTCGCTGTAAGGCATCTGTTAAACAAACAGGCATGGAAACCGAAGGCCGTCTCAACACGTAGTTGAGAAAAATATCTGACCTCACCGTGACACATGTGTTAAACAAATAGGCATCGAACCCGAAGGTCGGCTTAACACGAAGGTGAGAGGAAACGTTGACCTCGTCGTGACGCATCAGTTAAACAAACAGGCATCGAACCCAAACGGCGGCTCAACCTAAAGTTGAGAAGAACATTTGACCTTGCCGTCAGGCATTTGTTAAACAAACAGGCATCGAACCTGAAAGCCGGCTCAACACGAATTTGAGAGGAACATTTGACCTCGCCGTAAGGCATCTGTTAAACACACAGGCATCGAACCCGAAGGGCGGCTCAACCTAAAGTTGACAAGAACATTTGACCTCGTCTTCAGTCATCTGTTAAAGAAACAAGCATCGAACCCGATGGCCGACTCAACAAGAAGTTGAGAGGAACATTTGACCTCGCCGTCAGACATTTGTTAAACAAACAGGCATCGAACCTGAAGGTCGGCTCAACCTGAATTTGAGAGGAACATCTTACCTCGCCGTCAGGTATCTGTTAAACAAACAAGCATCGAACCTGAAGGTCGGTTCAACACGAAGTTGAGAAGTACATCTGACCTCGCCGTCAAGCATCTAATAAACAAAAAGGCATCGAACCCGGAGGCCGGCTCAACACGAAGTTGAAAAGAACATCTGACCTCCCCATCAAGCATCTGTTAAATAAACAAGCATCGAACCCGAAGGTCGGCACAACACGAAGTTGAGAGGAAGATCTGACCTCTCCGTCAGGCATTTGTTAAACAAACAGGCATTGAACCCGAAGGCCGGCTCAACACGAAATTGAGAGGAACATCTGACCTCGCCGTCAAGCATATGTTAAACAAACAAGCATCGAACCCGAAGGTAGACTCAACCAAAAGATAAGAAGAACATCTGACCTCACTACCAAGCATCTGTTAAACAAACAGGCATCGAACCCGAAGGCCGGCTCAACCGGAAGTTGAGAAGAACATCTGACCACGCCATCAGGTATCTGTTAAACAAACATGCATCAATCCTGAAGGCCGGCTCAACACGAAGTTGAGAGGAAAATTTGACCTCGCCATCAGGCATCTGTTAAACAAACAGGCATCGAACCTGAAGGGCGGCTCAACCCGAAGTTGAGAAGAACATCTGACCTCGTCGTCAGGCATATGTTAAACAAATATGCCTCAAACCCGAAGGATGGCTCACCCCAAAGTTGAGAAGAATATCTAACCTCGTTGTGAGGCATCTGTTAAACAAACAGGCATGGAAACCGAAGGCCGTCTCAACACGTAGTTGAGAAAAACATCTGACCTCACCGCGACACATCTGTTAAACAAACAGGCATCGAACCCGAAGGTCGGCTTAACACGAAGTTGACAGGAAAAGTTGACCTCGTCGTGACGCATCAGTTAAACAAACAGGCATCGAATCCAAACGGCGGCTCAACCTTAAGTTGAGAAGAACATTTGACCTTGCCGTCAGGCATATGTTAAACAAATAAGCATCGAACCCGAAGGCCGGCTCAACACGAAGTTGAGAGGAACATTTGACCTCGCCGTGAGGCATCTGTTAAACACACAGGCATCGAACCCGAAGGGTGGCTTAACCCAAAGATGACAAGAACATTTGACCTCGTCTTCAGGCATCTGTTAAAAAAACAGGCATCAAACTCGATGGCGGACTCAACACGAAGTTGAGAGGAACATTTGACCTCGCCGTCAGACATATGTTAAACAAACAGGCATCGAACCTGAAGGTCGGCTCAACCTGAATTTGAGAAGAACATCTTACCTCGCCGTCAGGTATCTGTTAAAGAAACAGGCATCGAACCCGAAGGCCGGTTCAACACGAAGTTGAGAAGTACATCTGACCTCACCGTCAGGCATCTAATAAACAAACAGGCATCAAACCCGGAGGCCGGCTCAACACGAAGTTGAGAAGAACATCTGACCTCCCCATCAGGCATCTGTTAAATAAACAAGCATCGAACCCGAAGGTCGGCACAACACGAAGTTGAGAGGAAGATCTGACCTCGCCGTCAGGCATTTGTTAAACAAACAAGCATTGAACCTGAAGGTCGGCTCAACACGAAGTTGAGAGGAACATCTGACCTCGCCGTCAAGCATATGTTAAACAAAAAAGCATCGAACCCGAAGGTCGACTCAACCAAAAGATAAGAAGAACATCTGACCTCACTGTCAAGCATCTGTTAAACAAACAGGCATCGAACCCGAAGGCCGGCTCAACCCGAAGTTGAGAAGAACATCTGACCTCTCCATCAGATATCTATTAAACAAACAGGCATCGAACCCGAAGGCAGGATCAACACGTAGTTGAGAGGAAATTATGACCTTGCCATCAGGCATCTATTAAACAAACAGACATCGAACCCGAAGGCCGTCTCAACCCGTAGTTGAGAAAAACATCTGACCTCGCCGTTATGCATCTGTTAAACAAACAAGCATCGAACCCGAAGGTCGGCTTAACACGAAGTTGAGATGAAAATTTGACCTCGTCATGAGGCATCGATTAAACAAACAGGCATCAAACCCGAACGGCGGTTCAACCTAAAGTTGACAAGAACATCTGACCTCGCCGTCAGGCATCTGTTAAACAAACATGCATCAAACCCGAAGGCTGGCTCATCCCGAAGTTGTGAAGAACAACTAACCTCGCTATGAGGCATTTGTTAAGCAAACCGGCATCAAACACGAAGGCCGTCTCAACCCGTAGTTGAGAAAAACATCTGACCTCGCTATCAAGCATCTGTTAAACAAACAGGCATCAAACCGGAAGGCCGACTCAACACAAAGTCGAGAGGCCCATTTGACCTCACCGTGAGGCATCTGTTAAACACACAGGCATCGAACCCGAAAGGCGGCTCAATGCGAAGTTGACAAGAACATCAGACCTCGTCGTCAGGCATCTGTTAAACAAACAGGTATCGAACCCGATGACCGGCTCAACACGAAGTTGAGAAGAATATCTGACCTTGCCGTCAGACATTTGTTAAACAAACAAGCATCGAACCCGAAGGCCGGATCAACCTTAATTTGAGAAGAACATCTTACCACGCCGTCAGGTATCTGTTAAACAAACAAGCATCGAACCCGAAGGTCGGTTCAACACGAAGTTGAGAAGTACATCTGACCTCGCTGTCAGGCATCTGTTAGACAAATAGGCATTGAACCCGGAGGCCGGCTCAACACGAAGTTGAGAAGAACATCTGACCTTCCCATCAGGCATCTATTAAACAAATAGGTATCGAACCTGAAGGCCGGCACAACACGAAGACGAGAGGAACATCTGACCTCGCTGTCAGGCATCTGTTAAACTAACATGCATCAAACCCGAAGGTCGTGAAGAACATCTAACCTTGCTGTGAGGCATCTATTAACCAAACAGGCATCGAACACGAAGGTCGTCTCAACCCGTAGTTGAGCAAAACATCTGACCTCGCCGTCAGGCATCTGTTAAACAAATAGGCATCGAACCCGAAGGTCGGCTCAACACGAAGTTGAGACGAACATTTGACCTTGCCGTGAGGCATATGTTAAACACACAGGCATCGAACCCGAAGGGCGGCCAAACTCGAAGTTGACAAGAACATTAGACCTCGCCGTCAGGAATATGTTAAACAAACAGGCATCTAACTCGATGGCCGGTTCAACACGAAGTTGAGAAGAATATCTGACCTCGCCGTCAGACATTTGTTAAAAAAACAAGCATCGAACCCAAAGGCCGACTAAACCTGAATTTGAGAAGAACATTTTACCTCGCTGTCAGGTATCTGTTAAACAAACAGGCATCGAACCCGAAGGTCGGCTTAACACGAAGTTGAGATGAAAATTTGACCTTGTCGTGAGGCATCTGTTAAAAAAACAGGCATCGAACCCGAACGGCGGCTCAACCTAAAGTTAACAAGAACACCTGACCTCGCCGTCAGGCATCTAGTAAACAAACATGCATCAAACCCGAAGGCTAGCTCATCCCGAAGTTGTGAAGAACATCTAACCTCGTTGTGAGGCATCTGTTAAACAAACAAGCATCGAACACGAAGGCCGTCTCAACCCGTAGTTGAGAAAAATATCTGACCTCGCCGTCAGGCATCTGTTAAACAAACATGCATCGAACCCGAAGGCCAGCTCAACACAAATTTGAGAGGAACATTTGACCTCGTCGTGAGGCATCTGTTAAACACACAGGAATCGAACCCGAAGGGCGGCTCAACGTGAGGTTGACAAGAACATTAGACCTCGCCGTCAGGCATCTGTTAAACAAACAGGCATCGAACCCGATGACCGGCTCAACACGAAGTTGAGAAGAATATCTGACCTCGCCGTCAGACATTTGTTAAACAAACAGGCATCGAACCCGAAGGCCGACTCAACCTGAATTTGAGAAGAACATCTTACCTCGTCGTCAGGTATCTGTTAAACAAACAGGCATCGAACCCGAAGGTCGGTTCTACACGAAGTTGAGAAGTACATCTAACCTCGCCGTCTGGCATATGTTAAACAAATAGGCATCGAACCCGGAGGCCGACTCAACACGAAGTTGAGAGGAACATATGACCTCCCCATCAGGTATCTGTAAAACTGACATGCATCGAACCCAAAGGCTGGCTCATCCCGAAGTTGTGAAGAACATCTAACCTCGCTGTGAGGCATTTATTAAACAAACAGGAATCAAACCCAAATTTGAGAAGAACATCTGACCTTGCCGTCAGGCATCATTTAAACAAACAGACATCGAACCCGAATTCCGGCTCAACACGAAGTTCATTGGAATATCTGACCTCGCCTTCAGGGATCTACTAAACAAACAGGCATCGAACTCGAAGGCCGGCTCAACCCGAAGTTGAGAAGAGCATCTGACCTCGCTGTCAGGCATCTGTTAAACAAAATGGCATCAAATTTGATGGTCGGCTCAACCCAAAGTTGAGAAGAACATCAGACCTCGTCGTAAGGCATCTGTTACACAAACAGGAATCAAACCCGAAGGCCTGCTCAACCCGAAGTTGAGAAGAACATCTGACCTCGCCGTCAGGCATCTCTTAAACAAACAGGCATCGAACCCGAAGGCCGACTCAACACGAAGTTGAGAAGTATATCTGACCTTGCCATCAAGGATCTGTTAAACAAACATGCATCAAACCCGGGGGCCGGCTCAACCTGAAGTTGAGAAGAACATCTGACATTGATGTCCGACATCTGTTAAACAAACAGGCATCGAATTTGATGGTCGGCTCAACCCGAAGTTGAGAAGAACATCTGACCTTGTTGTCAGGCATCAGATAAACAAACAAGAATCGAACTCAAAGTTAAGAAGAACGTATGACCATGCCGCCAGGCATCTGTTAAACAAACAAGCATCAAACCGGAAGGTCGGCTCAACCCGAAGTTGAGAAGAACATCTGACTTCGCCGTCAAGCATCTGTTAAACAAACAGGCATCGAACCGGAAGGCCGGCTCAACACGAAGTTCCTTGGAATATCTGACCTCGCCTTCAATGATCTGTTAAACAAACATGCATCGAACCCGAAGGCCGGCTTAACCCGAAGTTGAGAAGAACATCTGACCTGACCTCGCTGTCAGGCATCTGTTAAACAAACAGGCATCGAATTTGATGGTCGGCTCAACCCAAAGTTGAGAAGAACATCTGACCTCATCGTAAGGCATCTGTTAAACAAAATGGCATCGAACCCGAAGGCCTGCTCAACTCGATGTTGAGAAGAACATATGACCTCGCCGTCAGGCATCTTTTAAACAAATAGGCATCGAACCCGAAGGCCGGCTCAACACGAAGTTGAGAAGTACATCTGACCTCCCCGTCAAGGATTTGTTAAACAAACAGGCATCGAACCCGGAGGCTGGTGCAACCCGAAGTTGAGAAGAACATCTGACCTCGCTGTCCGGCATCTGTTAAACAAACATGCATCGAATTTGATGGTCGGCTCAACCCGAAGTTGAGAAGAACATCTAACCTCGTTATCAGGCATCAGTTAAACAATCAAGAATCGAACTCGAAGTTGAGAAAAACATATGACCACGCCGCCAGGCATCTGTTAAACAAACAGGCATCGAACTTAAAGGTCGGCCTAACCCGAAGTTGAGAAGAACATATGACTTCGGCGTCAAGCATCTGTTAAACAAACAGGCATCGAACCCGAAGGCTCAACACGAAGTTCATTGGAATATCTGACCTCGATTTGAGGGATCTATTAAACAAACAAGCATCGAACTCGAAGGCCAGCTCAACTCGAAGTTGAGAAGAACATCTGACCTCGCTGTCAGGCATCTGTTAAACAAACAGACATCGAATTTGATGGTCGGCTCAACCCAAAGTTGAGAAGAACATCTGACCTCGCCTTAAGGCATCTGTTAAACAAAAAAGCATCGAACCCGAAGGCCTGCTCAACCCGAAGTTGAGAAGAACATCTGACCTCGCTGTCCGGCATCTGTTAAACAAACAGGCATCGAATTTGATGGCCAGCTCACCCCGAAGTTGAGAAGAATATATGACCTCGTTGTCAGGCATCAGTTAAACAAACAAGAAACAAACTCGAAGTTGAGAAGAATATATGACCACACCGCCAAGCATCTGTTAAACAAACAGGCATTGAACCTAAAGGTCGGCTCAACCCAAAGTTGAGAAGAACATCTGACTTCGCCGTCAGGCATCTGTTAAACAAACAGGAATCGAAGCCGAAGGCCGGCTAAACCCAAAGTTGAGAAGAACATCTGACCTCATCGTTAGGCATCTGTTAAACAAACACGCATCGAACCCGAAGTCCGGCTCAACATGAAGTTGAGAAGTACATCTGACCTCGCCGTCAGGGATCCGTTAAACAAATAGGCATCGAACCCGGAGGCCGACTCAGTCTGTAGTTGAGAAGAACATCTGACCTCGCTGTCAGGCATATGTGAAACAAACAGGCATCGAATTTGATGGCTGGCTCAGCCCGAAGTTGAGAAGAACATCTGACCTCGTTGTCAGGCATTTGTTAAACAAACAGGAATCGAACCCGAAGTTGAGAAGAACATCTGACCTTGCCGCCAAAAATCTATGAAACAAACAGGCATCTAACCTGAAGGTCGGCTCAGCCCAAAGTTGAGAACAACATCTGACCTCGCTGTCAGGCATCTGTTAAACAAACATGCATCGAACTCGAAGACCGGCTCAACACGAAGTTGAGAAGAACATCTGACCTCGCTGTGAGGCATTTATTAAACAAATAGGCATCAAACCCGAAAGGCGGCTCAACCCGAAGTTGAGAAGAAACATCTGACCTCACTGTCAGGCAACTGTTAAACAAACAGGCATCGAACCCGAATGGCGGCTCAACACGAAGTTACTTGGAATATTTGACCTCGCTGTCAGGGATCTGTTAAAAAAACAGGCATCGAGCTCGATGGCCGGCTCAACCTGAAGTTGAAAAGAACATCTAACCTCGCTGTCAGGCATCTGTTAAACAAACAGGCATCAAATTTGATGACAGGCTCAACCTAAAGTTGAGAAGAACATCTTACCTTGCCGTTAGGCATCTGTTAAACAAACAAGCATCGAACCCGAAGGCCGGCTCAACACGAAGTTGAGAAATACATCTGACCTCGCCGTCAGGGATCTGTTAAACAAACAGGCATCGAACCCGGAGGCCGGCTCAACCCGAAGTTGAGAAGAAAATCTGACCTCGCTGTCAGGCATCTGTGAAACAAACAGGCATCGAATTTGATGGCCGGCAAAATCCGAAGTTGTGAATAACATTTAACCTCGTTGTCAGGCATCAGTTAAACAAACAGGAATCGATCCCGAAGTTGAGACGAACATCTAACCTTGCCTTAAAGAATCTGTTAAACAAACAGGTATCGAACCTGAAGGTCGGCTCAACCCGAAGTTGAGAAGCACATCTGACCTCGTTGTCAGGTATCAGTTAAACAAACGGGAATCGCACCCAAAGTTGAGAAGAACATCTGACCTCGTTGTCAGGTATCAGTTAAACAAACGGGAATCGAACCCAAAGTTGAGAAGAACATTTGACCTCGCCACCAGGCATCTGTTAAATAAACAGGCATCGAACCTGAAGGTCCGCTCAACCTGAAGTTGAGAAGAACATCTGACCTCGCCGTCAGACAACTGTTAAACAAACAGGCATCGAACCCGAACCCCGGCTCAACCCGAAGTTGAGAAGAACATCTAACCTCGCCGTCAGGCATCTGTTAAACAAACAGGCTTCGAACCCGAAGGCCGACTTAACACGAAGTTCAGAAGTACATCTGACCTTGTCGTTAGGCATCTATTAAACAAACAAGCATTGAACCCTAAAGCTGGCACAACACGAAGTTGAGAGGAACATCTGACCTCGCCGTCCGACATCTGTTAAACAAACAGGCATCGAACCCGAAGGCCGGCTTAACACAAAGTTCATAAGAATATCTGACCTCGCCGTCAAGGATCTGTTAAAAAACTAGGCATCAAACCCGAAGGCCGGCTCAACCCGAAGTTGAGAAGAACATCTGACCTCGCTCTCAGGCATCTGTTAAACAAACAGGCATCGAATTTGATGGTCGGCTCAACCTGAGGTTGAGAAGGACATCAGACCTTGTTGTCATGCATCACTTAAACAAACAGGAATCGAACCCGAATGCCAGCTCAATCCGAAGTTGAAAAGAACATCTGACCTCGCCGCCAGGCATCTGTTAAACTAACAAGCATCGAACCAGAAGGCCGGCTCAACCTGAAGTTGAGAAGAACGTCTGACATCATCGTCAGGCATCTATTAAACACATAGGCGTGGAACCTGAAGGCCGGCTCATCCCGAAGTTGAGAAGAACATCTGACCTCGATGTCAGTTACCTATTCAATAAAAAGGCATTGAACCCGAAGTCCGGCTCAACATGAAGTTGAGAAGTACATATAAACTCGTTGTCAGGCATCTGATAAACAAACACGCATCGAACCCGGAGGCCGGCTCAACACAAAGTTGAGAAGTACATCTGACATCGCCGTCAGGGATCTGTTAAACAAACAGGCATTGAACCCAGAGGCCGGTTCAACCCGAAGTTGAGAAGAATATTTGACCTCGCTGTCATGCATCGAACCTGAAGGTCGGCTCAACCCGAAGTTGAGAAGAACATCTGACCTCGCTGTGAGGCATTTGTTAAACAAACAGGCATCGAACCCGAAGGTCGGCTCAACCCGAAGTTGAGAAGAACATTTGACCGCATTGTCAGGCAAATCTTAAACAAACAGGCTTCGAACCCGAAGGCCGGCTTAACGCCGTCAGGCATTTATTAAATAAACAGGCATCGAACCCTGAGGCTCGCACAATACGAAGTTGAGAGGAACATTTAACCTCGCCGTCAGGCATCTGTTAAACGAAATGGCATCGAATCCGATGGTCGGCTCAACACGAAGTTCATAAGAATATCTGACCTCGCCTTCAGGGATCTGTTAAACAAACATGCATCGAACCCAAAGGCCGGCTCAACCCGAAGTTGAGAAGAACATCTGACCTCACTGTCAGGCATCTGTTAAACAAACAGGCATCAAATTTGATAGTCGGCTCAACCCGAGGTTCAGAAGAACATCTGACCTTGTTGTTAGGCATCAGTTAAACAAACAGGAATCGAACCCGAAGGCCGGCTCAAGCCGAAGTTGAGAAGAACATCTGACCTCGCCGCCAGGCATCCGTTAAATAAACAAGCATTGAACCCAAAGGCCGACTCAACCTGAAGTTGAGAAGAACATCTGACCTCGTCGTCAGGCATCTGCTAAACAAACAGGCGTGGAACCCGAAGGCAGGCTCAACCTGAAGTTGAGAAGAACATCTGACCTTATCGTCAGGCATCTGCTAAGCAAACAGGCATGGAATCCGAAGGCCAACTCAACCCGAAGTTGAGAAGAACATATGACCTCGATGTCAGGCATCTGTTAAACAAACAGGCATCGAACCCGAAGGCCGGCTCAACACGAAGTTTAGAAGAATATCTGACCTCGCTGTCAGGCATCTATTAAACAAACAGGCATCGATCCCGAAGGCCAGCTCAACACAAAGTCGAGAAGAACATTTGACCTTGATGTCAGGCATCTGTTAAACAAACAGGCATCAAACCCGAAGGTCGGATCAACATGAAGTTGAGAGGAATATTTGACTTCACTGTCAAGAATCTATTAAACAAATAGGCATCAAATCCGAAGGCTGGCTCAACCCAAAGTTTAGAAGAACATCTGACCTCACCGTCAGGCATCTCTTAAACAAAGAGGCATCGAACCCGAAGGGCGTCTCAACCCTTAGTAAAGAAGAAAATCTGATCTCGCTGTCAAACATCTATTAAACAAACAGGCATCGAACCCGAAGGTCGGCTCAACTTGAAGTTGAGAGGAACATCTGACCCCCCTATCACGCATTAGTTAAACAAATAGGCATCGAACCCGAAGGGCGGGTCAACACGAAGTTGAGTGGAACATATGACCTCACCGTGAGGTATCTATTAAACAAACAGGCATCGAACCCGAAGGGCGGCTCAACCCGAAGATGATAAGAACATTAGACCTCGCCATTAGGCATCTGTTAAACAAACACGCATCGAACCCGAAGGTCGGCTCAACATGAAGTTGAGAGGAACAACTAACTTCACTGTGAATCATCTGTTAAACAAACAGGTATCAAATCCCAAGGCCGGCACAACCCGAAGTTGAGAAGAACATTTGACCTTATCGTCAGGCATCGGTTAAATAAACAGGAATCGAACCTGAAGGTCGGCTCAACCCGAAGTTGAGAAGAACATCTGACCTCGCCGTCAGGCAATTGTTAAACAAACAGGCATCGAACCCGAAGGTCGGCTCAACCTGAAGTTGAGAAGAACATCTGACCTCGCCATCATGCATCTGTTAAACAAACAGGCTTCGAACCCGAAGGCCGGCTTAACACAAAGTTCATAAGAATATCTGACCTCGCCGTCAAGGATCTGTTAAAAAACTAGGCATCAAACCCGAAGGCCGGCTCAACCCGAAGTTGAGAAGAACATCTGACCTCGCTCTCAGGCATCTGTTAAACAAACAGGCATCGAATTTGATGGTCGGCTCAACCTGAGGTTGAGAAGGACATCAGACCTTGTTGTCATGCATCAGTTAAACAAACAGGAATCGAACCCGAATGCCAACTCAATCCGAAGTTGAAAAGAACATCTGACCTCGCCGCCAGGCATCTGTTAAACTAACAAGCATCGAACCAGAAGGCCGGCTCAACCTGAAGTTGAGAAGAACGTCTGACATCATCGTCAGGCATCTATTAAACACATAGGCGTGGAACCTGAAGGCCGGCTCATCCCGAAGTTGAGAAGAACATCTGACCTCGATGTCAGTTATCTATTCAATAAAAAGGCATTGAACCCGAAGTCCGGCTCAACATGAAGTTGAGAAGTACATATAAACTCGTTGTCAGGCATCTGATAAACAAACACGCATCGAACCCGGAGGCCGGCTCAACACAAAGTTGAGAAGTACATCTGACATCGCCGTCAGGGATCTGTTAAACAAACAGGCATTGAACCCAGAGGCCGGTTCAACCCGAAGTTGAGAAGAATATTTGACCTCGCTGTCATGCATCGAACCTGAAGGTCGGCTCAACCCGAAGTTGAGAAGAACATCTGACCTCGCTGTGAGGCATTTGTTAAACAAACAGGCATCGAACCCGAAGGTCGGCTCAACCCGAAGTTGAGAAGAACATTTGACCGCATTGTCAGGCAAATCTTAAACAAACAGGCTTCGAACCCGAAGGCCGGCTTAACGCCGTCAGGCATTTATTAAATAAACAGGCATCGAACCCTGAGGCTCGCACAATACGAAGTTGAGAGGAACATTTAACCTCGCCGTCAGGCATCTGTTAAATGAAATGGCATCGAATCCGATGGTCGGCTCAACACGAAGTTCATAAGAATATCTGACCTCGCCTTCAGGGATCTGTTAAACAAACATGCATCGAACCCAAAGGCCGGCTCAACCCGAAGTTGAGAAGAACATCTGACCTCACTGTCAGGCATCTGTTAAACAAACAGGCATCAAATTTGATAGTCGGCTCAACCCGAGGTTGAGAAGAACATCTGACCTTGTTGTTAGGCATCAGTTAAACAAACAGGAATCGAACCCGAAGGCCGGCTCAAGCCGAAGTTGAGAAGAACATCTGACCTCGCCACTAGGCATCTGTTAAATAAACAAGCATTGAACCCAAAGGCCGACTCAACCTGAAGTTGAGAAGAACATCTGACCTCGTCGTCAGGCATCTGCTAAACAAACAGGCGTGGAACCCGAAGGCAGGCTCAACCTGAAGTTGAGAAGAACATCTGACCTTATCGTCAGGCATCTGCTAAGCAAACAGGCATGGAATCCGAAGGCCAACTCAACCCGAAGTTGAGAAGAACATATGACCTCGATGTCAGGCATCTGTTAAACAAACAGGCATCGAACCCGAAGGCCGGCTCAACACGAAGTTTAGAAGAATATCTGACCTCGCTGTCAGGCATCTATTAAACAAACAGGCATCGATCCCGAAGGCCAGCTCAACACAAAGTCGAGAAGAACATTTGACCTTGATGTCAGGCATCTGTTAAACAAACAGGCATCAAACCCGAAGGTCGGATCAACATGAAGTTGAGAGGAATATTTGACTTCACTGTCAAGAATCTATTAAACAAATAGGCATCAAATCCGAAGGCTGGCTCAACCCAAAGTTTAGAAGAACATCTGACCTCACCGTCAGGCATCTCTTAAACAAAGAGGCATCGAACCCGAAGGGCGTCTCAACCCTTAGTAAAGAAGAAAATCTGATCTCGCCGTCAAACATCTATTAAACAAACAGGCATCGAACCCGAAGGTCGGCTCAACTTGAAGTTGAGAGGAACATCTGACCCCCCCATCACGCATTAGTTAAACAAATAGGCATCGAACCCGAAGGGCGGGTCAACACGAAGTTGAGTGGAACATATGACCTCACCGTGAGGTATCTGTTAAACAAACAGGCATCGAACCCGAAGGGCGGCTCAACCCGAAGATGATAAGAACATTAGACCTCGCCATTAGGCATCTGTTAAACAAACACGCATCGAACCCGAAGGTCGGCTCAACATGAAGTTGAGAGGAACAACTGACTTCACTGTGAATCATCTGTTAAACAAACAGGTATCAAATCCCAAGGCCGGCACAACCCGAAGTTGAGAAGAACATTTGACCTTATCGTCAGGCATCGGTTAAATAAACAGGAATCGAACCTGAAGGTCGGCTCAACCCGAAGTTGAGAAGAACATCTGACCTCGCCGTCAGGCAATTGTTAAACAAACAGGCATCGAACCCGAAGGTCGGCTCAACCTGAAGTTGAGAAGAACATCTGACCTCGCCATCATGCATCTGTTAAACAAACAGGCTTCGAACCCGAAGGCCGGCTTAACAAAAAGTTCAGAAGTACATCTGACCTTGTCGTTAGGCATCTGTTAAACAAACACGCAGCGAACCCTGAAGCTAGCACAACACGAAGTTGAGAGGAACATCTGACGTCGCCGTCAGGCATCTGTTAAACAAACAGGCATCAAACCCGAAGGCCGGCTCAACACGAAGTTCATAAGAATATCTTACCTCGCCGTCAAGGATCTGTTTAAAAAACTAGGCATCAAACCCGAAGGCCGGCTCAAGCCGAAGTTGAGAAGAACATCTGACCTTGGTCTTAGGCATCTGTTAAACAAACAGGCATCGAATTTGATGGTCGGCTCAACCCGAGGTTGAGAAGGACTTCAGACCTTGCTGTCATGCATCAGTTAAACAAACAGGAATCGAACCCGAAGGCCAGCTCAACCTGAAGTTGAGAAGAACATTTGACCTCGCCGCCAAGCATCTGTTAAACAAACAAGCATCGAACCCGAAGGCCGGCTCAACCTGAAGTTGAGAAGAACATCTGACCTCGTCGTCAGACATCTGTTAAACAAACAGGCGTGGAACCCGAAGGCCGGCTCAACCTGAAGTTGAGAAGAACATCTGACATCGTCGTCAAGCATCTATTAAACACATAGGCGTGGAACCCGAAGGCCGGCTCATCCCAAAGTTGAGAAGAACATCTGACCTCGATGTCAGTTATATATTAAATAAAAAGGCATTGAACCCGAAGTTCGGCTCAACACGAAGTTGAGAAGTACATATGAACTCGGTGTCAGACATCGAACCCGGAGGCCGGCTCAACACAAAGTTGAGAAGTACATCTGACATCTCCGTCAGGGATCTGTTAAACAAACAGGCATCGAACCCAGATGCCGGCTCAACCCGAAGTTGAGAAGAACATCTGACCTCGCTGTCAGGCATCGAACCTGAAGGTCGGCTCAACCCGAAGGCCGACTTAACACGAAGTTCAGAAGTACATCTGACCTTGTCGTTAGGCATCTATTAAACAAACAAGCATTGAACCCTAAAGCTGGCACAACACGAAGTTGAGAGGAACATCTGACCTCGCCGTCCGACATCTGTTAAACAAACAGGCATCGAACCCGAAGGCCGGCTTAACACAAAGTTCATAAGAATATCTGACCTCGCCGTCAAGGATCTGTTAAAAAACTAGGCATCAAACCGGAAGGCCGGCTCAACCCGAAGTTGAGAAGAACATCTGACATCGCTCTCAGGCATCTGTTAAACAAACAGGCATCGAATTTGATGGTCGGCTCAACCTGAGGTTGAGAAGGACTTCAGACCTTGTTGTCATGCATCAGTTAAACAAACAGGAATTGAACCCGAATGCCAGCTCAATCCGAAGTTGAGAAGAACATCTGACCTCGCCGCCAGGCATCTGTTAAACTAACAAGCATCGAACCAGAAGGCCGGCTCAACCTGAAGTTGAGAAGAACGTCTGACATCATCGTCAGGCATCTATTAAACACATAGGCGTGGAACCTGAAGGCCGGCTCATCCCGAAGTTGAGAAGAACATCTGACCTCGATGTCAGTTATCTATTCAATAAAAAGGCATTGAACCCGAAGTCCGGCTCAACATGAAGTTGAGAAGTACATATAAACTCGTTGTCAGGCATCTGATAAACAAACACGCATCGAACCCGGAGGCCGGCTCAACACAAAGTTGAGAAGTACATCTGACATCGCCGTCAGGGATCTGTTAAACAAACAGGCATTGAACCCAGAGGCCGGTTCAACCCGAAGTTGAGAAGAATATTTGACCTCGCTGTCATGCATCGAACCTGAAGGTCGGCTCAACCCGAAGTTGAGAAGAACATCTGACCTCGCTGTGAGGCATTTGTTAAACAAACAGGCATCGAACCCGAAGGTCGGCTCAACCCGAAGTTGAGAAGAACATTTGACCGCATTGTCAGGCAAATCTTAAACAAACAGGCTTCGAACCCGAAGGCCGGCTTAACGCCGTCAGGCATTTATTAAATAAACAGGCACCGAACCCTGAGGCTCGCACAATACGAAGTTGAGAGGAACATTTAACTTCGCCGTCAGGCATCTGTTAAACGAAATGGCATCGAATCCGATGGTCGGCTCAACACGAAGTTCATAAGAATATCTGACCTCGCCTTCAGGGATCTGTTAAACAAACATGCATCGAACCCAAAGGCCGGCTCAACCCGAAGTTGAGAAGAACATCTGACCTCACTGTCAGGCATCTGTTAAACAAACAGGCATCAAATTTGATAGTCGGCTCAACCCGAGGTTGAGAAGAACATCTGACCTTGTTGTTAGGCATCAATTACACAAACGGGAATCGAACCCGAAGGCCGGCTCAAGCCGAAGTTGAGAAGAACATCTGACCTCGCCGCCAGGCATCTGTTAAATAAACAAGCATTGAACCCAAAGGCCGACTCAACCTGAAGTTGAGAAGAACATCTGACCTCGTCGTCAGGCATCTGCTAAACAAACAGGCGTGGAACCCGAAGGCAGGCTCAACCTGAAGTTGAGAAGAACATCTGACCTTATCGTCAGGCATCTGCTAAGCAAACAGGCATGGAATCCGAAGGCCAACTCAACCCGAAGTTGAGAAGAACATATGACCTCGATGTCAGGCATCTGTTAAACAAACAGGCATCGAACCCGAAGGCCGGCTCAACACGAAGTTTAGAAGAATATCTGACCTCGCTGTCAGGCATCTATTAAACAAACAGGCATCGATCCCGAAGGCCAGCTCAACACAAAGTCGAGAAGAACATTTGACCTTGATGTCAGGCATCTGTTAAACAAACAGGCATCAAACCCGAAGGTCGGATCAACATGAAGTTGAGAGGAATATTTGACTTCACTGTCAAGAATCTATTAAACAAATAGGCTTAAAATCCGAAGGCTGGCTCAACCCAAAGTTTAGAAGAACATCTGACCTCACCGTCAGGCATCTGTTAAACAAAGAGGCATCGAACCCGAAGGACGTCTCAACCCTTAGTAAAGAAGAAAATCTGATCTCGCCGTCAAACATCTATTAAACAAACAGGCATCGAACCCGAAGGTCGGCTCAACTTGAAGTTGAGAGGAACATCTGACCCCCCCATCACGCATTAGTTAAACAAATAGGCATCGAACCCGAAGGGCGGGTCAACACGAAGTTGAGTGGAACATATGACCTCACCGTGAGGTATCTGTTAAACAAACAGGCATCGAACCCAAAGGGCGGCTCAACCCGAAGATGATAAGAACATTAGACCTCGCCATTAGGCATCTATTAAACAAACACGCATCGAACCCGAAGGTCGGCTCAACATGAAGTTGAGAGGAACAACTGACTTCACTGTGAATCATCTGTTAAACAAACAGGTATCAAATCCCAAGGCCGGCACAACCCAAAGTTGAGAAGAACATTTGACCTTATCGTCAGGCATCGGTTAAATAAACAGGAATCGAACCTGAAGGTCGGCTCAACCCGAAGTTGAGAAGAACATCTGACCTCGCCGTCAGGCAATTGTTAAACAAACAGGCATCGAACCCGAAGGTCGGCTCAACCTGAAGTTGAGAAGAACATCTGACCTCGCCATCATGCATCTGTTAAACAAACAGGCTTCGAACCCGAAGGCCGGCTTAACAAAAAGTTCAGAAGTACATCTGACCTTGTCGTTAGGCATCTGTTAAACAAACACGCAGCGAACCCTGAAGCTAGCACAACACGAAGTTGAGAGGAACATCTGACGTCGCCGTCAGGCATCTGTTAAACAAACAGGCATCAAACCCGAAGGCCGGCTCAACACGAAGTTCATAAGAATATCTTACCTCGCCGTCAAGGATCTGTTTAAAAAACTAGGCATCAAACCCGAAGGCCGGCTCAAGCCGAAGTTGAGAAGAACATCTGACCTTGGTCTTAGGCATCTGTTAAACAAACAGGCATCGAATTTGATGGTCGGCTCAACCCGAGGTTGAGAAGGACTTCAGACCTTGCTGTCATGCATCAGTTAAACAAACAGGAATCGAACCCGAAGGCCAGCTCAACCTGAAGTTGAGAAGAACATTTGACCTCGCCGCCAAGCATCTGTTAAACAAACAAGCATCGAACCCGAAGGCCGGCTCAACCTGAAGTTGAGAAGAACATCTGACCTCGTCGTCAGACATCTGTTAAACAAACAGGCGTGGAACCCGAAGGCCGGCTCAACCTGAAGTTGAGAAGAACATCTGACATCGTCGTCAAGCATCTATTAAACACATAGGCGTGGAACCCGAAGGCCGGCTCATCCCAAAGTTGAGAAGAACATCTGACCTCGATGTCAGTTATATATTAAATAAAAAGGCATTGAACCCGAAGTTCGGCTCAACACGGAGTTGAGAAGTACATATGAACTCGGTGTCAGGCATCGAACCCGGAGGCCGGCTCAACACAAAGTTGAGAAGTACATCTGACATCTCCGTCAGGGATCTGTTAAACAAACAGGCATCGAACCCAGATGCCGGCTCAACCCGAAGTTGAGAAGAACATCTGACCTCGCTGTCAGGCATCGAACCTGAAGGTCGGCTCAACCTGAAGTTGAGAAGCACGTCTGACCTTGCTGTCAGGCATTTGTTAAACAAACAGGCATCGAACCCGAAGGCCGGCTGAACCCGAAGTTGAGAAGAACATTTGACCACGCCGTCAGGCAACTGTTAAAGAAACAGGCTTCGAACCCGAAGGTCGGCTTAACGCGAAGTTGAGAAGTACATCTGACCTCGCCGTCAGGCATCGAACCCTGAGGCTGGCAAAACACGAAGTCGAGAGGAACAACTATCCTTGCCATCAAGCATCTGTTAAACAAAATGGCATCGAACCCGAAGGCCGGCTCAACATGAAGTTCATAGGAATATTTGACCCCGCCTTCAGGGATCTGTTAAACAAACATGCATCGAACTCGAATGTCGGCTCAACCCGTAGTTGAGAAGAACATCTGACCTCGCTGTCAGGCATCTGTTAAATAAACAGGCATCGCATTTAATAGTCGGCTCAACCCGAGGTTGAGAAGAACATCTGACCTTGCTGTTAGGCATCAATTAAACAAATAGGAATCGAACCCGAAAACCGGCTCAACCCGAAGTTGAAAAGAACATCTGACCTCGCCGCCAGACATCTGTTAAATAAACAAGCATTGAACCCAAAGGCCGGCTCAACCTGAAGTTGAGAAGAACATCTGACCTCGTCGTCAGGCATCTGCTAAACAAACAGGCGTGGAACCCGAAGGCAGGCTCAACCTGAATTTGAGAAGAACATCTGACCTCATCGTCAGGCATCTGTTAAACAAACAGGCGTGGAATCCGAAGGCCGGCTCAACCCGAAGTTGAGAAGAACATATGACCTCGATGTCAGGCATCTGTTAAACAAACAGGCATTGAACCTGAAGGCTGGCTCAACATGAAGTTGAGAGGAACATTTGACATCGCTGTCAGGCATCTGTTAAACAAACAGGCATCGAACCCGAAGGTCGGCTCAACATGAAGTTGAGAGGAATATTTGACTTCACTGTCAAGCATCTATTAAACAAACAGGAATCAAATTTAAAGGCTTCCTCAACCCCAAGTTGAGAAGAACATCTGACCTCACCGTCAGGCATCTGTTAAACAAAGAGGCATCGAATCCGAAGGTCGTCTCAACCCTTAGTAGAGAAGAAAATCTGACCTCGCCGTGAAACATCTATTAAACAAACAGGCATCGAACCCGAAGGTCGACTCAACTTGAAGTTGAAAGGAACATCTGACCTCCCCATCGGGCATTAGTTAAACAAACAGGCATCGAACCCGAAGGGCGGGTCAACACGACGTTGAGAGGAACATATGACCTCGCCGTGAGGCATCTGTTAAACAAACAGGCATCGAACCCGAAGGGGGCTCAACCCGAAGTTGATAAGAACATTAGACCTCACCATCAGGCATCTGTTAAACAAACACGCATCAAACCCGAATGTCGGCTCAACATGAAGTTGAGAGGAACAACTGACTTCACTGTCAAGCATCTATTAAACAAACAGGTATCAAATCCGAAGGCCGGCACAACCCGAAGTTGAGCAGAACATTTGACCTTATCGTCAGGCATCGGTTAAATAAATAAGGCCGGCTCAACCGGAAGTGGAGAAGCACATCTGACCTCGTCGTCAAGCATCTGTTAAACAAACAGGCATCGAACCCTGAGGCTGGCTCAACACAAAGGTGAGAGGAACATTTGACCTCTCCGTCAGGCATCTGTTAAACAAACAGGCATCAAACCCGAAGGTCGTCTCAACACGAAGTTCATCAGAATATCTGACCTCACCGTCAGGGATCTGTTAAACAAACAGGCATCGAACCCGAAAGTCGGCTCAACCCGATGTTGAGAAGAACATCTGACCTCGCTGTCAGGCATCTGTTAAACAAACAGGCATCGAATTTGATGGACGGCTCAACCCGAGGTTGAGATGAACATCTGACTTTACTATTAGGCATCAGTTAAACAAACAGGAATAAAACCCGAAGGCCGGCTCAACCCGAAGTTGACAAGAACATCTGACCTCGTTGCCAGGAATCTGTTAAACAAACAAGCATTGAACCTAAAGGTCGTTTCAACCTGAAATTGGGAAGAGCATCTGACCTCATTGCCAGGAATCTGTTAAACAAACAGGCGTGGAACCCGAAGTCCGGCTCAACTTGAAGTTGAGAAGAACATCTGACCTCATCGTCAGGCATCTGTTAAACAAACAGGCGTGGAATCCAAAGGCCGGCTCAACCCGAAGTTGAGAAGAACATCTGACCTCGATGTCAGTTATCTGTTAAATAAAAAGGCATCGAACCCGAAGGTCGGCTCAACACGAAGTTTAGAAGTACATCTGACCTCTCTGTTAGGCATATGTTAAACAAACAGGCATCGAACGCAGAGGCCGGCTCAACACGTAGTTGAGCAGAACATTTGACCTCGCTGTCAGAAATCTATTAAATAAACAGGCATCGATCCTGAAGGCCGGCTTAACACGAAGTCGAAAGGAACATCTGACCTCGCTGTCAGGCATCTATTAAACATACAGGCATCGAACCCGAAGGCCGGCTCAACTCGAAGTTGAGAGAAACATCTGACCTTGCTGTCAGGCATCTGTTAAACAAACAAGCATCGAACCCGAAGGTCGGTTCAACATGAAGTTGAGAGGAACATTTGACTTCACTGTCAAGCATCTGTTAAACAAACAGGCTTCAAATCCGAAGGCCGGCTCAACCCAAAGTTGAGAAGAACATTTGACATCACCGTCAGGCATCAGTTAAACAAATAAAGCCGGCTCAACCGGAAGTTGAGAAGCACATCTTGCCTCGCCGTCAGACATCTGTTAAACAAACAGGCATCGAACCCTGAGGCTGGCACAACACGAAGTTGAGAGGAACATCTGACCTCGCCCTCAGGCATCTATTAAACAAACAGGCATCGAACACAAAGGCCGGCTCAACACAAAGTTCATAAGAATATCTGACCTCGCCGTCAAGGATCTGTTAAACAAACAGGCATCGAAACCGAAGGCCGGCTTAACCCGATGTTGAGAAGAACATCTGACCTCGCTGTTAGGCATCAGTTAAACAAACAGAAATCGAACCCGAAGGCCGGCTTAACCCGAAGTTGAGATGAACATCTGACCTCGGCGCCAGGCATCTGTTAAACAAACAAGCATTGAACCTAATGGTCGGCTCAACCTGAAGTTGAGAAGAACATCTGACTTCGTCATCAGGCATCTGTTAAACAAAAAGGCGTGGAACCCGAAGGCCTGCTTAACCTGAAGTTGAGAAGAACAACTGACCTCATCGTAAGTCATCTATTAAACAAACAAGCGTGGAATCCGAAGGCCGACTCAACCCGAAGTTGAGAAGAACATCTGACCTCGATGACAGTTATCTGTTAAACAAAAAGGCATCGAACCCGAAGGCCGGCACAACACGAAGTGGAGAAGTACATTTAACCTCACTATTGAATTGTGTAGTGGACTGTTGTGCCTACCATGATTGTATCTCCATTGTTCTAAATCATTGTTTAATGCTTGCATGATCTTGCTCATGATGTTTGATTTGTTGAAATATGAGAAACATGAGATTTTCCATTAGGGCCTATCATGAGGTATTGTTGGTTTTGCTGTCAAAATTTGGTTTAACATACCATTTATGGTTAGGAGAAGTTGTTGCTTGTTTCTAAGTTGGAGAATCATTTGATAATGTGTTTTAAAGATGTATGTGGTACCTATTGTGCTCAAATCTCCATTATGTGTTCAAACTGCTTTGTCATTCCTCCACTTGCATTTCAAAACCTCATTGATGTAAAACACATACCGTATTCTGTTTCAACTGCATTCTACTTTATCTAGGTGCATAAAATCCATGTCTTACTCATTTGAAACTTGTGTGTGCTATCAAATCTCCCCAACTGTTATGAAATTGCCTGCTGCATAATTGAGATTGTTTCTTTGCATATTTATGAGCTTCACGTGCTACATTCTGTTTGATGATGATTTGATCCATTTCCTGAGCTTAGTCTCATATTTTAGCATATTCATGGTATGTGCATATTGTTTGTTTCAACATAAACTTCACAATTTGAAAAATGCACCTGCTGCTACATAAACTTGCCAAGACAGTGTTTTCACATTTCCTACCACAACATGCTTTTTTGATCCAACTGTCATATGCTTATTCTTGGAGTTGAAATTCATTCCTTATCATATTAATGATGTGTGCACTTGGTTTAGTTGATCTGTTCTTGCCTACTTTCTCACTTCACTTGCAAATGCACTTTCAAGCCAAATTTACCATGAATGTACCAAATTCTTCCCTGCTTGCAATATGATGTTTTTCTGAGTTGAGACTCATTCATCTTTACATTTTTAACATGTATGTGCTATCCCTTTGACATGAGACCATTGATTCACAGCTAGACTAGTTTGTGCCTTATGCTGCCAAACTGTTTTGAACCAACTGCACACACTTCACTTTTTGGGGTTTGATTTGTTTTAGGGTAACTCATTCATAGTTAGACCTCTAATATATTTAGGATTGGTGTGTGGATGAATCAATCAACTTGTATGCCTTATTTCTCTATTATCACAGCCTGCCTCTATGTTTGGTACAAAATGCAGCTTGGTATCCATATTCTTGTTGTATGCATTTCATGACAACCTTAAGTGTTAGGCTCATTTACAATCTCATTTGAAACTTGTGTGTGGCATTTTTCTGACCTCAAGCTGTTCCAATCTTGTTGTTTTCAAATATTGCATTGTATTGTGTTAAGTGAGCAGTTAATTGTTGACTTTCAATTCCATGATGTTTGTGAACAATTTTAAAGCATGGACACACTTTATATTATGATTGAAGATTGTGTGTGGGACTGATTCAAACAGATTATGCTCCCTCCTTGATTTTGGCTTTCAAACTTGCATCTTTCATTTCCAACTTTACTTGGCATAACAATCATGTTTTGTGTTTGAGTTTGGTATGGTAACTGTTGTATACTTGCTCCTCATTGCATTTCCAATATGTTGGTTGAGACCTCATGATGTTCATGTTCAATCTTCCCATCTGCTAGGACAGTTGCAGCATTTTCATGCTTCATTTTGCAATTCATGTGCCATTTCCATTTTTGTTAATTTTTGCTTGAGCCTTAAGTATTCTACACTTCTGTTATGATGTATATGTTGTGTGTGCCATGCCATTTACATGAATTTGAACTCATAGCTGTTGGTAGTTTTCAAAATGCATCCCAATTGCCAACCTTGCATCTTCTATCATGTTTCAATTTCAAGGCTTCATTTCAAAATTTCAACTGCACCATCTTAATGCTCATGAAAAAATAGTCAAGTTTGAATAAAATTTCATCAAAAATGATTAAGAATTGATAGAGTTTGATCCTTCACGTTTTGGCTTGTTTAGCTTGTTTTTGTTTGCCCAGAAATTCATCATGAATATGCCATATATATTTATGGGGGTGGCTAAATACACGGATGTATAGCCACCCTAGTGGTAGAAACCTTACTCTCTCATGCGCCTTTCACTTGCCAAACAAGGGTTCGATCCTTGGATCAACCCTTTTTGTTATTTTATTTTTCCATTGTGATTGAATTTTTTTTCTTCATCTTGTCCTTCCCACTACCAGCACGTGCGTGTGGCTTGTTGGTTGTTGTTATGTGTTGGTAAACTAAAGGGCCTGGGTTCAATTCCCAGCTTGGCCCTTTCTCTTTTTATTTGCTTGTTTATTTGTTTTATTGTCATAAATCACTTCAAACTTCAGAATTTCGTAACTTGTTCATCGCTCATTATTTTCAACCCGTTCTTTTTGCAATTTTCTCATTGTGATGTATAGTTTTATTTAATGGATTGTAATCTCATATTTGTTTGTTTTTATAATGCTATTTGCATGCTTGTTAGTAGATCCGTTCTTAGGTCGTTACCGTGCGTTTCGATTAAATTTCCTTCATACCATGATTATTTGATCTTGTGAGATTTATTGGTATTTGATTTCTTTATGTTTGTTAACATGTCGAGATCTCATTTTCTTGTTGGTTGTTACCATGAGTTATTGTGTCTTTCCTAAAGCCTTGATTGAATTGTTGTGATCAATCCTTGCGTACTTGATTGTTATTAATGCCTAATTGTTGTTACATTTGAACTTATAACATGATCACCTTAAAGTTGTGACTTATTTGTATGATTATTGTTATCATCTTTGTTAAGATATTTTATTATCGGTTGTAACCATTGGTATTATTTGATCCTTGCTTATTGTAATATGCATGCTTACTTGATTATTCATCTTGCTCAATTATTCATTTGCTTTATCAAGTATTCTTTCCCCAAGTGATGGAACTTTTTAGTTCTCATCCAAGTTGCCTCTCTCTCTCTCTCTCTCTCCTTCCAAAGGAAAAGTCTCTCCCTTGACCCTCGTGTCATTGGATAGTTCATTACCCTCCCTTGACTTTGTGAAGTCATCTTCAACCCTAGCTTAGTTAAGTTAGAACATACAAGCCATTAGACTTTGCTTTAAGTCTAGAAAGCCTTACCTACACTAGGAGTGTTCTTCAATTAGAACCATAGGATAGAGTTTTTAAACTCTATGTAAAACTCATAGTAATGATCACTTACTTCCCTCTTGAGTGTCATAACTTAGATCTAGAGAGTTTTGTTAAACTCTATACAAACATTGTTATGTCTGTTCCCCTTTGAACCTTGATCATAATCAAGTGTTCTTCAACCCTAGTGAGGTGAACTATGATTGTTCTGATTCTATCCTAGTTAGGATGCGTAGGCAGAGGACGCAACGTCTTTGTGAGCAAACTTAGAAACTATCCTTAGGTTTTAACCTATAACCTTCACCCTTTACCCTATCCCAATCCTTAGCAAACATTTACCAAATGTAGCATGCAAACAAACAAAAGGTTCCTGTAGAGTACTACAGATGTCTAGGATGTGAAATACCTACCCTATGCATAACCAACCCCCGATCCCCGAATCTCTTAGCGTTGTTGTTACATCGCGCAAAAGGTTCTTTCTTTCTTTAGATCTTTCCTTTGGATAAATTAAAGTCCGGTTGTAATCTAAGAATTAAAGATTCAAGTTTATCAATAGCTTGGTATCTAGATTCTCACCGCAACAGAAATGGTGACTTCACTGGGGATTTCCAATACTTAACTTAAGGGTTTAGCCTATTTTGTTTAATTGCATGCTATATTTGTAAATATTTTCTTAACATGTATATTTGTCAATATATTTGTTTAATTGTTGGGTATTGGGTGCTTTGAGTGGTGAGACGGTCCTTTACCCGGACTTGAGTGCAATTATGATAGGATGGTGGTATATTCAAGAAGGCTTATAGGGAGTTGATTCCCGACCAAGCTAACTTGAGAAACCACCGCTCAGTGTAGGCCCTCTTGAAAGTTTAGTATTGTTGATCGAGTATTCGTGAAAACAATGCTACTTTCGACGAAGGAGCCCATGACACTGTGGACTTTTAGAATACATTCTACCCCACTTTGGCCTTATTAGGACGTAGTGCGATGGCTATAAGGAAGTATTTCCGAAATAGTTGATACGTGATACTACACTTGGACGAGACTCTCTTGAGAATATCATCGATTACCAAGTGATTTGAGAAGTTGATAATATCCGAAAGATGGGTTGATGACTCTGGGAACTTCGTTAAGAACCCGTTTGGCAGGTACAAATTAACCCATAATACAAATCCTTAAGCGATGGGTGGACCTTTGACCTTGCTTTGATCTTGAGCCTAGGAGGCCTTTGCGTATGCATCGTATTTGTGAATACTTGCCATTATGTTATGTGTGCATCATCCCATCATATCACCATAAGCATATCATGTCGCAACTAGTTTTGTAAAACTCAGTCGATCTCTGGTATTTTTTTTAAAAAGTTGTAACTTTTCCAACAATTGATGAAATGAGGGTTTTGACCTAATCAAACTTCTGAGTTTTGTAAAACCAGTTGCGCTTTTGCACTTGCATCAGCATTTTGCATATCATTCTTCGCTGCGTCAGTCCTTTGGTTCATTCTGTGTTATGTTGATATCAGAGAAAAAGGGAGAGAGTATATCACAAAAGCTAGCATTCAAATGGATGGATCACCTTGAGCAGGAAAACCAAGCCCTCCGGGAAGAATTTGCTCGTTTAAAGAGTAACACCAAAGCTTTCACTACTGCTGTCAGGGATATAATGGATACTCAAGAACAGGAAAATCAGAAGCTCACTGACGAGCTAGAAAGGGTAAAGCGCGCCAAGAGGAGTTTGACAAATTTTGTCAGAGATTTGATCTTGGCCCAACGACAAGAAGGATCGGCGTCGTCCACCAATCATCCGTATGGTGGGTCTCTGGGTATTCCTATACCTTATGCAAGGTTGTTCCCCATACTCTTGCAGAATAGTTTAGTTCAAAAGGAAATGCCACCCGTTCTTCCTCGGGGCCACCAAAGTTATTTCATCGCTAACGCTTTCTGCGCCTTCCACCATGGAGCGCCTGGTCATGACATTGAGGAGTGCTACATTCTCAAGAATAAGGTGAAAGAGATGATTGAAGCAGGAGTCATATCTTTCAAGATATGCGAACCTCGAGTACGAATCAACCTTCTGCTTGATGAAGAAGCAACCCCATCCCTGCATAGGATGGACTAAAGAAGAAGGCCCTTGATAGTGCTATTTCCTTGTTTTGTTAAACAATTTTAATTCTCTAAGGCTGGCAGCTGTAGACTGTTTCAGCATGTGTTGTAACTTCTTTGTATTTGATTTGCTTGTAAGCTGTTTGTTTATTTGAATTTGGCAATATTAATGAAATATTTGTGCATCCTTTGATTAAGTCCATTCGTTTCACTCTTTCTTTTTTCCTTTCATTGTTATGAAATACGAAAAAATGCAAAATTTATTTTGTTTTGTTTAAAGCAAATATTGGGGAGGATGATGAAAATTACATCCATAACTGTTGTTGATATGCTTTCAATTTAACTTTGCCGATGATGTAAGGCATTGTTTCAAATCCCTAAACACTGGAGAAATAAGGAAGATAATCCCTCATTAACCCCCTCGAGCCTAGAAGTAGGATTTTTCTTTCTTTACAAAAATAAAACCTTAAATCTCAAGCCTGGGGCGGGTAGTTCTCGGTTAACTTAGAGATACATGCATACAAGACACTTTTCATATAAAGGTAGTGCACTCTGGTTTTCCTTCGTACACAACAAGAAAGTGTCGAAGATGCTTTTCAGCATAAAAGACGATGATAGTTCACCGTATTCATTAAACTAGGTAGTCACCTCCTTTCTCAAAAAAAGAGAAGAAGAAAAAAAGAAATTGAAAAGCCCGCTAAGTCAAAACCTATGATGGAGACTTAGGCAAAAATGGGGCATCCCATTGACTGTATATTCGAACAAAGAAGACAAGGATCAGGGATAACAAAAGAGAGGAATGTTGTAAGAGTTATTACTCTTAAAAATCCTCAAATAGCAAAAGCTATCTAATACTGTAAGGGAGTTGTGGCTACCCTAGGTTTGTAAGCCAACACCAACTATCATCAGTGCAATTCTTAAGTCTGTAAGAACCTGAATGTGTAGTTTAAGTTAACTGAGCATAGGATTGGAGTTCATCATGGAGAGCGGGTGGGACCAAATAACTTTGAGCCTTTATCCTTTGTTTCATGAACCATGAACCAGACCACGTTACAACCCTTAAAAGACCTAATTGAGGTAAGGTTGTTTTGAAAGCATATTATAGCAAGGTTGGATAACCTGACTCCTAATGAACTTTGTTAATTATGTGTGTTCATCACTTTATCCATCATTTGTAAAATGATTGGATCACTTTTACTTAGATCACTTGATCACTCCGCTGTGTGTGTTTCATCAAAAATTGTTTTCAAAAAGATTGCATGAATTTTACATTGAAAATTGCCAATTTTTAATGAACATCATTGCGTGCAAAACAATCCAATATCAAAGGAATCCCAACAAGCGTTGTCAGCTAGGGAATTTGACTTGATAAAGGAAGCTCAGCCTGGGGAAACCAATTTAAAGGATTTGTTAATCATTTGTCATAATGTTCAACTAATCAGAGCCGACCAGATCAATATCAGATGAAGCTCTCAATGAACAGTTTAGTCTGGGGCAAATCTTTTGCAGTTACCAGCTAGCGGGGGCAAGTTTGTTACCCAGTCGTTACTTCCGCAGTCTGAGGACTTTGTTGTAACAAACACCGTTAAACTGGGGCAATCACGTCGAGATTTGAAAATCTCTCTAAGTGTTTGAAGACATTGAAGCATCTTTATGCCAGTTCTTTCGTAAAAGCATCCTTATGACTTCTTCTCACAGACCATGTAATCTGGGGCAGAAAAGGTTTGAAGATTGTTCGTCGCAAGAATCGTTGCTCACTTGAGGAGGATTTATTATCATAATGGGGCATAAATATTTTGTTCTCATGGTACCTTTTTCCAAGCTCTCCAGTTAAGTTGTTTATTTGTTTTATTGTCATAAATCACTTCAAACTTCAGAATTTCGTAACTTGTTCATCGCTCATTATTTTTAACCTGTTCTTTTTGAAATTTTCTCATTGTGATGTATAGTTTTATTTAATGGATTGTAATCTCATATTTGTTTGTTTTTACAATGCTATTTGCCTTCTTGTTAGTAGATCCATTCTTAGGTCGTTACCGTGCGTTTCGATTAAATTTCCTTCATACCATGATTATTTGATCTTGTGAGATTTATTGGTATTTGATTTCTTTATGTTTGTTAACATGTTGAGATCTCATTTTCTTGTTGGTTGTTACCATGAGTTATTGTGTCTTTCCTAAAGCCTTGAATTGAACTGTTGTGATCAATCCTTGCGTACTTGATTGTTATCAATGCCTAATTGTTGTTACATTTGAACTTATAACACGATCACCTTAAAGTTGTGACTTATGTGTATGATTATTGTTTTCATCTTTGTTAAGATATTTGATTATCGGTTGTAACCATTGGTATTATTTGATCCTTGCTTATTGTAATATGCATGCTTACTTGATTATTCATCTTGCTCAATTATTCATTTGCTTTATCAAGTATTCTTTCCCCAAGTGATGAAACTTTTTAGTTCTCATCCAAGTTGCCTCTCTCTCTCTCTCTCTCTCTCTCTCTCTCTATCTCTCTCTCTCTCTCTCCTTCCAAAGGAAAAGTCTCTCCCTTGACCCTTGTGTCATTGGATAGTTCATTACCCTCCCTTGACTTTGTGAAGTCATCTTCAACCCTAGCTTGGTTAAGTTAGAACATACAAGCCATTAGACTTTGCTTTAAGTCTAGAAAGCCTTACCTACACTAGGAATGTTCTTCAACTAGAACCATAGGATAGAGTTTGTAAACTCTATGTAAGAATCATAGTAATGATCACTTACTTCCCTCTTGAGTGTCATAACTTATATCTTGAGAGTTTTGTTAAACTCTATACAAACATTGTTATGTTTGTTCCCCTTTGAACCTTGATCATAATCAAGTGTTCTTCAACCCTAGTGAGGTGAACTATGATTGCTCTGATTCTATCCTAGTTAGGATACGTAGGCAGAGGATGCAACGTCTTTGCGAGCAAACTTAGAAAATATCCTTAGGTTTTAACCTATAACCATACCCCTTTACCCTATCCCAATTCTTAGCAAACATTTACCAAACGTAGCATGCAAACAAACAAAAGGTTCCTGTAGAGTACTACAGATGTCTAGGATGTGAAATACCTACCCTATGCATAACAAACCCCCGATCCCTGAATCTCTTAGCATTGTTGTTACATCGCGCAAAAGGTTCTTTCTTTCTTTAGACCTTTCCTTTGGATAAATTAAAGTCCGGTTTAAATCTAAGAATTAAACATTCAAGTTTATCAATAGCTTGGTATCCCGATTCTCACCGTAACATCAGGAATCTGTTAAACAAACAGGCATCGAACCCGAAGGTCGGCTCAACCCAAAGTTGAAAAGAACATCTGACCTCACCGTCAGGTATTTGTTAAACAAACAGGCATCGAACCCGAAGACCGGCTCAACACGATGTTGAGAGGAACATCTGACCTCGCCGTCAGGCATTTGTTAAAAAAACAGGCATCAAACCCGAATGACGGCTCAACACGAAGTTGAGAGAAACATCTGACCTCGCTGTCAAGCATCTGTTAAACAAACATGCATCGAACCCGGAGGCTGGCTCAACACGAAGTTGAGAAGAACATCTGACCTCGCTGTCAGGCATCTGTTAAACAAACAGGCATCGATCTTGAAGGTCGGCTCAACACGAAGTTGAAAGGAATATATGACCTCGCCGTAAGGCATCTGTTAAACAAACAGGCATCGAACCCGAAGGACAGCTCAACACGAAGTTGAGAGGAACATCTGACCTTGCTGTCAAGCATCTGTTAAAAAAACAGGCATCGAATCTAATTGTCGGCTAAACCGAAGTTGAGAACAACATCTGACCTCGCCGTCAGTCATCTATTAACTAAACAAGTATCGAACCCGAAGGCCGACTCAACACGAAATTGAGAGGAACATTTGACCTCACCATCAAGCATCTGATAAGCAAACAGGCATCGAACCCGAAGGGCGGCTCAACCCGAAGTTGAGAAGAACATCTGGCCTCACTGTCAGGCATCTGTTAAACAAACAGACATCGATCTCGAAGGCTGGCTCAACACAAAGTTGAGAGGAATATCTGACCTCGCCGTTAGATATTTGTTAAACAAACAAGCATAGAACCCGAAGGCTGGCTCAACACGAAGTTGAGAGGAATATCTGACCTTGCTGTCAAGCATCTGTTAAAAAAACAGGCATTGAATCTGAAGGTTGGCTCAACTGGAAGTTTAGAGGAACATTTGACCTCGCCGTGAGGCATCTGTTAAACAAACAGACATCGAACCCGAAGACCGGCTCAACACGAAGTTTAGAGGAACATTTGACCTCACCGTCAGGCATCTGTTAAAAAAGCCAGGCTTCGAACCCGAAGACCGGCTCAACACGAAATTGAGAGGAACATTTGACCTTGCCGTGAGGCATCTGTTAAAGAAACAGGCATCGAATCCGAAGACCGACACAACCGAAAGTTGAGAAGAATATTTGACCTCGCCGTCAGGCATTTGTTAAACAAACAGGCATTGAACCCGAAGGCCGGCTCAATACGAAGTTGAGAAGTACATCTGACCTCGCCGTCAGGCATCTGTTAAACAAATAGGCGTCAAAGTCGGAGGCCGGCTCAAAACGAAGTTGAGAGGAACATCTGACCTCGCTGTCAAGCATCTGTTAAAAAATCAGGCATCGAATCTGATGGTCGGCTAAACCCGAAGTTGAGAAGAACATATGACCTTGCCGTCAGGTATCTGTTAAACAAACAGGCATCGAACCCGAAGCCCAGCTCAACCCAAAGTTGAAAAGAACTTCTAACCTCGCCGTCAGGTATCTGTTAAAAAAACAGGCATCGAACCCGAAGGCCAGCTCAACACGAAGTTGAGAGGAACATTTGACCTCGCCGTCAAGCATCTGATAAGCAAACAAGCATCGAACCCGAAGGGCGGCTCAACCTGAAGTTGACAAGAACATTAGACCTCACTGTCAGACATATGTTAAACAAATAGGCATCGAACCCGAAGGCCAGCTCAACACGAAGTTGAGAGGAACATTTGACCTCGCCGTCAAGCATCTGATAAGCAAACAAGCATCGAACCCGAAGGGCAGCTCAACACGAAGTTGAGAAGAACATTTGACCTTGCTATCAGGCATCTGTTAAACAAACAGGCATCGATCTCGAACGCCGAATCAACACAAAGTTGAGAGGAATATCTGACCTCGCCGTCAGGCATTTGTTAAGCAAACAGGTATCGAACCCGAAGGCCGGCTCAACACGAAGTTGAGAGGAATATCTGACCTCGCTGTCAACCATCTGTTAAAAAAACAGGCATCGAATCTGAAGGCCGGCTCAACACGAACTTGAGAGGAACATTTGACCTTGCCGTCATGCATCTGTTAAATAGACATGCAATGAACTCGAAGGGGAGCTGAACCCGTAGTTGAGAAGAACATCCTACCTCGGTGTCAGGCATATGTTAAACAATTAGGCATCAAACCCGAAAGCCGGCTCAAGCCGAAGTAGAGAAGAACATCTGACCTCCCCGTCAAGCATCTATTAAACAAACAGGCATCGAACCCGGAGGCCGGCTCAACACGAAGTTGAGAAGAACCTCTGACCTCGCCATCAGGCATTTGTTAAATAAATAGGCATCGAACACGAAGGTCGGCACAACATGAAGCTGAGAGGAACATTTGACCTCTCCGTCAGGCATCTGTTAAACAAACAGACATCGAACCCAAAGGCCGGCTTAACACGATGTTGAGACGAACATCTGACCTCGCCGTCAGGCATCTATTAAAAAAATAGGCATCAAACCCGAAAGTCGGCTCAACACGAAGTTGAGAGGAACATCTGACCTTGCTGTTAAGCATCTTTTAAACAAACAGGCATCCAATCCGAAAACCGGCTCAACCCGAGGTTGAGAAAATCATCTGACCTCGCTGTCAGGCATCTGTTAAATAAACAGGCATCGAACCCGAAGTTGAGAAGAACATCTGACCTCGCCGTCAGGCATTTGTTAAACAAACAGGCATCGAACCCAAAGGCCAGCTCAACACGAAGTTGAAAGGAATATCTGACCTCGCTGTCAACCATCTGTTAAAAAAACAGGCATCAAATCTGAAGTTCGGCTCAACACGAATTTGAGAGGAACATTTGACCTTGCCGTCATGCATCTGTTAAATAGACATGCATTGAACCCGAAGGGGAGCTGAACCTGTAGTTGAGAAGAACATCTGATCTCGGTGTCAGGCATATGTTAAACAAACAGGCATCGAACCCGAAGGCCGACTCAAGCCGAAGTTGAGAAGAACATCTGACCTTGCCGTCAAGCATCTGTTAAACAAACAGTCATTGAAGCCGAAGGCCGTCTCAACCTTTAGTTGACAAGAACGTCTGACCTCGCCATCAAGCATCTGTTAAACAAACAGGCATCGAACCCAAATGCCGACTCAACTTAAAGTTGAGAGGAACATCTGACCTCGCCATCAGGCATCTCATAAACAAACAGACATCAAACCCGAAGGCCGGCTCAACACGAAATTAAGAGGATCATCCGACCTCGCCGTGAAGCATTTGTTAAACAAACAAGCATCGGAAACGAAGGGCGGCTCAACCCGAAGTTGAGAAGAACATCTGACCACGCCGTCAGGTATCTGTTAAACAAAGACGCATCGAATTTGAAGGCGACTCAAGCTTATGTTGAGAAGAACATTTGACCTCGCTGGCTCAACACGAAGTTGAGAGGAACATCTGACCTCGCTGTTTAGCATTTGTTAAAAAAATAGGCATCGAATCTAAAGGCCGGCTCAACCCGAAATTAAGAAAAACATTTGACCTCGCTGTCAGGCATCTGTTAAACAAACAGGCATCGAACCCGAAGGGCGGCTGAACCGGAAGTTGAGAAGAACATTTGACCTCGCTGTCAAGTATCTGTTAAACAAAAAGGCATCGAACCCGAAGACCGGCTCAACACGATGTTGAGAGGAAAATTTGACCTCACCGTGAGACATCTATTAAACAAACAGTCATCGAACCCGAAGGGCGGCCCAACCCGAATTTGTCAAGAACATTAGACCTTGCCGTCAGACATAAGTTAAACAAATAGGCATCGAACCCACTGGCCGGCTCAACACGAAGTTGAGAGGAACATTTGACTTCGCCGTCAAGCATCTGTTAAAGAAACAGGCGTCAAATCTGAAGGCCGACTTAACCCAAAGTTGAGAAGAATATCTGACCTCGCCTTCAGGTATCTTTTAAACAAACGGGCATTGAATCCGAAGGCCGGCTCAACACGAAGTTGAGAAGTATATCTGACCTCACCGTCAGGGATCTGTTAAACAAACAGGCATCAAACCCGAAGGCCGGCTCAACACGAAGTTGAGAGGAACATCTGACCTCGCCGTCAAGCATCTGTTAAACAAACAGACATCGAATTCGAAGGCCATCTCAACCTTTAGTTGACAAGAACATCTGACCTCGCCGTCAAGCATCTGTTAAACAAACAGGCGTCGAACCTAAAGGTCAGCTCAACTTGAAGTTTAGAGGAACATCTGACCTCGCCATCAGGCATCTGTTAAACAAACATGCATCAAACCCGATGGCCGGCTCAACACGAAAGTGAGAGGAACATTCGACCTCGCTGTCAAGCATTTGTTAAACAAACAGGCATCGAACACGAAGGGCGGCTCAACCCGAAGTTGAGAAGAACATCTGACCTCGCCGTCAGGCATCTGTTAAACAAACACGCATCGAATTTGAAGGCCGACTCAACCTGAAGTTGAGAAGAACATCTGACCTCGCTGTCAGGCATCAGTTAAACAAACAGGCATCGAACCCGAAGGTTGTCTCAACACGAAGTTGAGAGGAACATCTGACCTTGCTGTCAAGCATCTGTTAAAAAAACAGGCATCAAATCTGAAGGCCGGCTCAACTCAAAGTTGAGAAGAACATTTGACCTTGCTGTCAGGCATCTGTTCAACAAACAGGCATCGAACCAGAAGGCCGGCTCGACCGGAAGTTGAGAAGAACATCTGACCTCGCCGTCAGGCATCTGTTAAACAAACAAGCATCTAACCCGAAGTCTGGCTCAACACAAAGTTGAGAGGAACATCTGACCTCGCCGTCAATCATTTGTTAAACAAACAGGCATCGAATCTGCAGGGCGGATCAACCCGAAGTTGAGAAGAACATCTGACCTCGCCGTCAGGTATCTGTTAAACAAACAGGCATCGAACCAGAAGGGCGACTAAACCCGAAGTTGATAAGAACATTAGACGTCAGCGTCATGCATCTGTTAAACAAACAGACATCGAACCCGAAGGCCGGCTCAACACAAAGTTGAGAGGAACAATTCACCTTCCCGTCATGCATCTGTTAAACAGACAGGCATTGAACCCGAAGGGAGGCTCAAGCCGTAGTTGAGAAGAACACCTGACCTCGGTGTCAGGCATCAGTTAAACAGAAAGGCATTGAACCCGAAGGCCGGCTCAACCCGATGTTGAGAAGAACATCTGACCTCGCCGTCAGGCATCTGTTAAACAAACACGCATCGAATTTGAAGGCCGACTCAACCTGAAGTTGAGAAGAACATCTGACCTCGCTGTCAGGCATCAGTTAAACAAACAGGCATCGAACCCGAAGGTTGTCTCAACACGAAGTTGAGAGGAACATCTGACCTTGCTGTCAAGCATCTGTTAAAAAAACAGGCATCAAATCTGAAGGCCGGCTCAACTCAAAGTTGAGAAGAACATTTGACCTCGCTGTCAGGCATCTGTTAAACAAACAGGCATCGAACCAGAAGGCCGGCTCGACCGGAAGTTGAGAAGAACATCTGACCTCGCCGTCAGGTATCTGTTAAACAAACAAGCATCGAACCCGAAGACCGACTCAACAAGAAGTTGAGAGGAATATTTGACCTCGCCGTGAGGCATCTGTTAAACAAACAGGCATCGAACCCGAAGGGCGGCTCAACCTGAAGTTGACAAGAACATTAGACCTCACTGTCAGACATATGTTAAACAAATAGGCATCGAACCCGATGGTCGGCTCAACACGAAGTCGAGAGGAATAATTGACTTCGCCGTCAAGCATCTGGTAAAGAAATTGGCATCGAATCCGAAGGCCGGCCTAACCCGAAGTTGAGAAGAATATCTGACCTCGCCGTCAGGCATTTGTTAAACAAACAGGCATCGAACCCGATGTCCGGCTCAACCTGAATTTGAGAAGAACATCTTACCTCGCCGTCAGGAATCTGTTAAACAAACAGGCATTGAACCCGAGGGCCGGCTCAGCACGAGGTTGAGAAGTACATCTGACCTCATCGTCAAAGATCTGTTAAACAAACAGGCATCAAACCCGAAGGCCGACTCAACACGAAGTTGAGAGGATCATTTGACCTTGCTGTCATGCATCTGTTAAATAGACAGGAATTGAACCCGAAGGGCAGCTGAACCCGTAGTTGAGAAGAACATCTGACCTTGGTGTCAGGCATATGTTAAACAAACAAGCATCGAACCCAAAGGGCGGCTCAACCCGAAGTTGAGAAGAACATCTGACCTCGCCGTCAAGCATCTATTTTAAATAAACAGGCATCGAACCCGAAGGCCGGCTCAACCCGAAGTTCAAAAGAACATCTGAACTCGCTGTCAAGTATCTGTTAAACAAACAAGCATCGAACTCGAAGGCCGTCTCAACCTTTAGTTGACAAGAACATCTGACCTCGCCGTCAAGCATCTGTTAAACAAACAGGCGTCGAACCCAAAGGCCGGCTCTACTTGAAGTTTAGAGGAACATCTGACCTCACCATCAGGCATCTGTTAAACAAACATGCATCAAACCCGAAGGCCGGCTCAACACGAAGTTGAGAGGAACATCCGACCTTGCCGTCAAGCATTTGTTAAACAAACAGGCATAGAACACGAAGGGTGGCTCAACCCGAAGTTGAGAAGAACATATGACCTCGCCGTCAGGCATCTGTTAAACAAACACACTTCGAATTTGAAGGCCGACTCAAGTTGAAGTTTAGAAGAACATCTGACCTCACTGTCAGGCATCAGTTAAAATAACAGGCATCGAACCCGAAGGCTGGCTCAACACGAAGTTGAGAGGAACATCTGACCTTGGTGGCAAGCATCTGTTAAAAAAACAGGCATCGAATCTGAAGGCAGGCTCAACCCGAAGTTGATAAGAACATCTGACCTTGCCGTCAGGCATCTGTTAAACAAACAGGCATCGATCCCGAAGGCCGGCTCGACCGGAATATGAGAAGAACATCTGACCTCGCCGTCAGGTATCTGTTAAACAAACAAGCATCGAACCTGAAGACCGGTTCAACACGAAGTTGAGAGGAACATTTGACCTTACCGTGAGGCATCTGTTAAACAAACAAGCATCAAACCTGAAGGGCGGCTCAACCTGAAGTTGACAAGAACATTAGACCTTGCTGTCAGACATCTGTTAAACAAATAGGCATCGATCCCGATGGCCGGCTCAACACGAAGTTGAGAGGAACATTTGAATTCACAGTCAAGCATTTGGTAAAGAAACAAGCATCGAATCCGAAGGCCGGCCTAACCCAAAATTGATAAGAACATCTGACCTCGCTGTCAGGCATCAGACCTCGCTGTCAGACATCTGTTAAACAAATAGGCATCGAACTCGATGGCCGGCTCAACACGAAGTTGAGAGGAACGTTTGACTTCGCCGTCAAGCATCTGGTAAAGAAACAGGCATCGAACCCGAAGGTCGTCTCAACCCTTAGTTGACAAGAACATCTCACCTTGCCGTCAAGCATCTGTTTAACAAACAGGCATCAAACCCAAAGGCCTGCTCAACATGAAGTTTATAGGAACATCTGACCTCGCTATCAGGCATCTATTAAACGAACAGGCATCAAACCTGAAGGCCGGCTCAACACGAAGTTGAGAGGAACATCTGACCTCGCCGTCAAGCATTTGTTAAACAAACAGGTATTGAACCTGAAGGGCTACCCAACCCAAAGTTGAGAAGAACATCTGACCTTGCAGTCAGTCATCTGTTAAACAAACAGGCATCGAATTTGAAGGTCGGATCAACCTGAAGTTGAGAAGAACATCTGACCTCGCTGTCAGGAATCAGTTAAACAAACAGGCATCGAACCCGAAGGCCGGCTCAATACGAAGTTGAGAGGAATATCTGACATCGCTGTAAAGCATATGTTAAACAAATAGGCATCGAACCCAAAGGCCGGATCAATTTGAAGTTGAGAGGAACATCTGACCTCACCATCACGCATCTGTTAAACAAACACGCATCGAACCCAAAGTCTGGCTCAACACAAAGTTGAGAGGAACATCTGACCTCGCCGTCAATCATTTGTTAAACAAACAGGCATCGAATCTGCAGGGCGGATCAACCCGAAGTTGAGAAGAACATCTGACCTCGCCGTCAGGTATTTGTTAAACAAACAGGCATCGAACCGGAAGGGCGACTAAACCCGAAGTTGATAAGAACATTAGACGTCAGCGTCATGCATCTGTTAAACAAACAGACATCGAACCCGAAGGCCGGCTCAACACAAAGTTGAGAGGAACAATTCACCTTCCCGTCATGCATCTGTTAAACAGACAGGCATTGAACCCGAAGGGACGCTAAAGCCGTAGTTGAGAAGAACACCTGACCTCGGTATCAGGCATCAGTTAAACAGAAAGGCATTGAACCCGAAGGACGCCTCAACCCGAAGTTGAGAAGAACATCAGACCACGCGGTCAGGCATCTGTTAAACAAACAGGCATCGAACCCGAAGGGCGACTAAACCCGAAGTTGATAAAAACATTAGACCTCGCCGTCAGGCATCTGTTAAACAAACAAGCATCGAACCCGAAGGCCGGCTCAACACGAAGTTGAGAGGAACATTTGACCTTCCCGACATGCATCTGTTAAATAGACAAGCATTGAACCCGAAGGGCGGCTCAACCCGTAGTTGAGAAGAACATCTGACCTCGGTGTCAGGCATCAGTTAAACAGACGTGCATTGAACCCGAAGGCCGGCTCAACCCGATGTTGAGAAGAACATCTGACCACGCCGTCAGGCATCTGTTAAACAAACAGGCATCGAGCCCGAATGCCGTCTCAACCCTTTGTTGACAAGAACATCTGACCTCGTCGTCTAGCATCTGTTAAACAAACAGGCATCGAACCCAAAGGCCGGCTCAACACGAAGTTGAAAGGAATATCTGTCCTCGCTGTCAAGCATCTGTTAAACAAATAGGCATCGAATCTGAAGACCGACTCAACCGGAAGTTGGGAAGAACATCTGACCTTGCTGTCAGGCATCTATTAAACAAACAGGCATCAAACCTGAAGGCCGTCTCAACATGATGTTGAGAGGAAAATCTGACCTCGCCGTCAAGCATTTGTTAAACAAACAGGCGCCGAACCTGAAGGGCGGCTCAACCCGAAGATGAGAAGAACACCTGACCTCGCCGTCAGGCATCTGTTAAACAAACACGCATCGAATTTGAAGGTCGGCTCAACCCACAGTTGAGAAGAATATATGACCTTGCTGTCAGGCATCAAACCCGAAGGCCGGCTCAATACGAAGTTGAGAGGAACATCTAACCTCGCTGTCAAGCATCTGTTAAGAAAACAGGCATCGAATCTGAAGGTCGGCAAAACCTGAAGTTGAGAAGAACATATGACCTCGCCGTCAGGCATCGAACCCGAAGACCGGCTCAACCCGAAGTTGAGAATAACATCTGACCTCGCCGTCAGGTATCTGTAAACAAATAGGCATTGAACCCGAAGACCGGCTCAACACGAAGTTGAGGAGAACATCTGACCTCGCCGTAAGGCATCTGTTAAACAGACAGGCATCATACTCGAAGGGCGGCTAAACCTGAAGTTGATAAGAACATTAGACCTCGCCATCAGGCATCTGTTAAACAAACATGCATCGAACCCGAAGGTCGGCTCAACACGAAGTTGAGGGGAACATTTGAGCTTGCCGTCATGCATCTGTTAAACAGACAGGCATTGAACTCGAAGGGCGGCTCAACCCGTAGTTGAGAAGAATATCTGACCTCGGTGTTAGGCATCAGTTAAACAGACAGGCATCGAACCCGATGGCCGGCTCAACCCGAAGTTGAGAAGAACATTTGACCTCGCCGTCAGGCAACTGTTAATCAAACAAGCATCGAACCCGAAGGCTGTCTCAACCCTTAGTTGACAAGAACATCTGACCTTTCCATCAAGCATCTGTTAAAAAAATAGGCATCAAACCCAAAGGGCGGCTCAACCCGAAGTTAAGAGGAACATTTGACCTCGCCGTCAGACATCTGTTAAACAAACAATAATCGAACCCGATGGCCGGCTCAACACAAAGTTGAGAGGAACATTTGACTTCGCCGTCAAGCATCTGTTAAAGAAACACACATCGAATTCGAAGGCCAGCTCAACCCAAAGTTGAGAAGACTATATGACCTCGCCGTCAGGCATTTGTTGAACAAACAGGCATCGAACCCAAAGGCCGGCTCAACTTGAATTTAAGAAGAACATCTTACCTCGCCGTCAGGTATCTGTTAAAAAAATAGGCTTGAACCCGAAGTTCGGCTCAGCACGAAGTTGAGAAGTACATCTGACCTCGCCGTCAGGCATCTGTTAAACAAACAGGCATCGAACCCGGAGGTCGGCTCAACAAGAAGTTTAGAAAAACATCTGACCTCGCCATCAGGCATCTGTTAAATAAACAGGCATCGAACCCTAAGGTCGGCTCAACACGAAGTTGGGAGGAACATCTGACCTCACCATCAGGCATCTGTTAAAAACCAGGCATCGAACCCGAATGCCAGCTCAACACGAGGTTGAGAGGAACATCTGACCTTGCTGTCATGCACCTGTTAAACAAACAGGCATCAAATCCGAAGACCGGCTCAACCCAAAGTTGAGAAGAAAATCTGACCACGCCGTTAGGCATCTGTGAAACAAACAGGCATCGAACATGAAGGTCGGCTCAACCGGAAGTTGAGAAGAACATCTGACCTCGCCGTCAGGTATCTATTAAACAAACAGGCATCGAACCCGAAGGCCGGATCAACATGAAGTTGAGAAGAACATCTGACCTCGCCGTGAAGCATCTGTTAAACAAACACGCATCGATCCCGAAGCGCGGCTAAAGCCGAAGTTGATAAGAACATTAGATCTCGCCGTCAGGCATCTATTAAACAAACATGCATCAAACCTGAAGGCCGACTCAACATGAAATTGAGAGGAACATTTGACCTTGCCTTCATGCATATGTTAAACAGACAGGCATTGAAACTGAAGGGCGGCTAAACCCGTAGTTGAGAAGAACATCTGACCTTGGTGTCAGGCATTTGTTAAATAAACATGCATCGAACCCGAAGGCCGGCTCAACCCGAAGTTAGGAAGAACATCTGACCTTGCTGTCAGGCCTCTGTTAAACAAACAAGCATCGAACCCGAAGACCGTCTCAACCCTTAGTTGATAAGAACATCTGACCTTGCCGTTAAGCATCTGTTAAACAAACAGGCATCGAACCCAAAGGCCGGCTAACCTTGAAGTTAAGAGGAACATCTGACCTCGCCATCAGGCATCTGTTAAAAAAACAGGCATCAAACCCGAAGGCCGGCTAAACCCGAAGTTGATAAGAACATTAGACCTCACCGTCAGACATCCGTTAAACAAACAGGCATCGAACCCGAAGGCCGTCTCAACCCTTAGTTGACAAGAACATCTCACCTCGCCGTCAAGTATCTGTTAAACAAACAGGCATCGAACCCAAAGGCCGGCCCAACATGAAGTTGAGAGGAACATCTGACCTCGCCATCAGGCATCTATTAAACAAACAAGCATCAAACCCGAAGGCCAGCTCAACACGAAGTTAAGAGGAACATTTGACCTCGCCGTCAAACATTTGTTAAACAAACATACATCGAACTCGAAGGGCGACTAATCCCGAAGTTGAGAAGAACATCTGACCTCGCCGTCACGCATCTGTTAAACAAACACGCATGGAATTTGAAGGACGGCTCAACCCGAAGTTGAGAAGAACATATGACCTTGCTGTAGGCATAAGTTAAACAAACATGCATCGAACCCGAAGACCGGCTCAATACGAAGTTGAGAGGAACATCTGACCTCACTCTCAAGCATTTGTTAAAAAAACAGGCATCGAATCTGAAGGTCGGCTCAACCCGAAGTTGAGAAGAACATCTGACCTCGCCGTCAGGTATCTGTTAAACAAACAGGCATCGAACCCGAAGGGCGGCTAAACCCGAAGTTGATAAGAACATTAGACCTCGCCGTCAGGCATCTGTTAAACAAATAGGCATCGAACCCGAAGGCCGGCTCAACACAAAGTTGAGAGGAACATTTGACCTTCCCGTCATGCATCTGTTAAACAGACAGGCATTGAACCCGAAGGGCGGCTCAACCCGTAGTTGAGAAGAACATTTGACCTCGGTGTCAGGCATCAGTTAAACAGAAAGGCATTGAACCTGAAGGACGGCTCAACCCGAAGTTGAGAAAAAGATCTGACCACGCTGTCAGGCATCTGTTAAACAAACTGGCATCGAACCCGAAGGGCGGCTAAACCCGAAGTTGATAAGAACATTAGACCTCGCCGTCAGGCATCTGTTAAACAAACAGGCATCGAACCCGAAGGCCGGCTCAACACAAAGTTGAGAGAAACATTTGACCTTCCCGTCATGCATCTGTTAAACAGACATGCATTGAACCCGAAGGGCGGCTCAACCCGTAGTTGAGAAGAACATCTAACCTCGGTGTCAGGCATTAGTTAAACAAACATGCATTGAACCCGAAGGCCGGCTCAACCAAAAGTTGAGAAGAACATCTGAACACGCTGTCAGGCATCTGTTAATCAAACAGACATCGAACCCGAAGGCCGGCTCAACCCTTAGTTAACAAGAACATCTCACCTCGCCGTCAAGCATCTGTTAAAAAAACAGGCATCGAACCCAAAGGCGGGCTCAATATGAAGTTGAGAGGAACATCTGACATCGCTATCAGGCATCTATTAAACAAATAGGCATCAAACCCGAATGCCGGCTCAACACGAAGTTGATAGGAACATCTGAGCTCACCGTCAAGCATTTGTTAAACAAACAAGCATCGAACCCGAAGGACGGCTCAACCCGAAGTTGAGAAGAACATCTGACCTCGCCGTCAGGAATCTGTTAAACAAACATGCATCGAATTTGAAGGTCGGCTCAACACGAAGTTGAGAAGAACATCTGACCTTGATGTCAGGCATCAGTTAAACAAACAGGCATCAAACCTGAAGGCTGGCTCAATACGAATTTGAGAGGATTATCTGACCTCAATGTCAAGCATCTGTTAAAAAAACAAGCATCGAATCTGAAGGTCGGCTCAACCCGAGGTTGAGAGGAATGTTTGACCTCATCGTCAGGCATCTGTTAAACAAGTAGGCATCGAACCCGAAGGCCGGCTCAACCGGAAGTTGAGAAGAACATCTGACCTCGCCGTCAGGTATATGTTAAACAAACAGGCATCGAACCCGAAGGTCGTCTCAACCTTTAGTTGACGAGAACATCTAACCTTGCCGTCAATCATCTGTTAAACAAACAAGCATCGAACCCAAAACCCGGCTCAACATGAAGTTGAGAGGAACATCTGACCTCGCCATTGGGCATCTATTAAACAAACAGGCATCAAACTCGAAGGCCGAATCAACACGAAGTTGAGAGGAACATCTGACCTCGCCGTCAAGCATTTGTTAAACAAACAGGCATCGAACCTGAAGAACGGCTCAACCCGAAGTTGAGAAGAATATTTGACCTCGCCGTCAGGCATCTGTTAACCAAGTAGGCATCGAACCCGAATGTCGGGTCAACCGGATGTTGAGAAGAACATATGACCTCGCTGTCAGGTATCTGTTAAAGAAACATGCTTCGAACCCGAAGACTGGCTCAACACGAAGTTGACAAGAACATCTGACCTCGCCGTAAGACATCTGTTAAACAAACAGGCATCGAACCCGAAGGGCGGCTAAACCCGAAGTTGATAAGAACATTAGACCTCGCTGTCAGACATCTGTTAAACAAACAGGCATCTAACCCGAAGGTTGGCTCAACATGAAGTTGAGAGGAACATTTGACCTTCCCGTCATGCATCTTTTAAACAGACATGAACCCGAAGGGCGGCTCAACCAGTAGTTGAGAAGAATACCTGACCTCGGTGTCAGGCATCAGTTAAACAGACAGGGATTGAACCCGAAGGCCGGCTCAACCCGAAGTTTTTAAGAACATCTGACCTCGCTGTCAGGCATCTGATAAACAAACAGGCATCGAACCCAAAGGCCGTCTCAACCCTTAGTTGAAAAGAACATCTCACCTCGCCTTCAAGCATCTGTTAAACAAACAGGCATCGAACCCAAAGGCTGGCTCAACATGAAGTTGAGAGGAACATTTGACCTTGCCATCAGACATCTATTAAACAAACAAGCATCAAACCTGAAGGCCAGCTCAACACGAAGTTTAGAGGAACATCTGACCTCGCCGTCAAGCATTTGTTAAACAAACAGGCATCGAACCCGAAGGGCGGCTCAACCCGAAGTTGAGAAGAACATCTGACCTCGCTGTCAGACATCTGTTAAACAAACACATATCGAATTTGAAGGTCGGCTCAACCCGAAGTTCAGAAGAACATCTGACCTCGCTGTCAGGCATCAGTTAAACAAACAGGCATCGAACTCGATGGCCGGCTCAATACGAAGTTGAGAGGAACATCTAACATCGCTGTAAAGCATCTGTCAAACAAACAGGCATCGAACCCAAAGGCCGGATCAACTTGAAGTTGAGAGGAACATCTGACCTCACCGTCACACATCTGTTAAACAAACACGCATCGAACCCGAAGTCTGGCTCAACACAAAGTTGAGAGGAACATCTGACCTCGCCGTCAATCATTTGTTAAACAAACAGGCATCGAATCCGAAGGGCGGATCAACCCGAAGTTGAGAAGAACATCTGACCTCGCCGTCAGGTATCTGTTAAACAAACAGGCATCGAACCTGAATGGCGGCTAAACCCGAAGTTGATAAGAACATTAGACCTTGTCGTCAAGTACCTGTTAAACAAACAGGCATCGAACCCGAAGGCCGGCTCAACACAAAGTTGAAAGAAACATTTGACCTTCCCGTCATGCATCTGTTAAACATACAGGCATTGAACCCGAAGGGCGGCTCAACCCGTAGTTGAGAAGAACATCTAACCTCGGTGTCAGGCATTAGTTAAACAGACAGGCATTGAACCCGAAGGTCGGCTCAACCAAAAGTTGAGAAGAACATCTGAACACGTTATCAAGCATATGTTAGACAAACTTGCATCGAACCCGAAGTCCGGCTCAACCCTTAGTTGACAAGAACATCTCACCTCGCCGTCAAGCATCTGTTAAAAAAACAGGCATCGAACCCAAAGGCCGGCTCAACATGAAGTTGAGAGGAACATCTGACCTCGCTATCAGGCATCTATTAAACAAATAGGCATCAAACCCGAATGCCGGCTCAACACGAAGTTGATAGGAACATCTGACCTCGCCGTCAAGCATTTGTTAAAAAAATAGGCATCGAACCCGAAGGACGGCTCAACCCAAAGTTGAGAAGAACATCTGACCTCGCTGTCAGGCATCTGTTAAACAAACATGCATCGAATTTGAAGGTCGGCTCAACATGAAGTTGAGCAGAACATATGACCTTGATGTCAGGCATCAGTTAAATAAACAGGCATCGAACCTGAAGGCCGGGTCAACCCGAAGTTGAGAAGAACATCTGACCCCGCCGTCAGGTATCTATTAAACAAACAGGCATCGAACCTGAAGGTCGGATCAACATGAAGTTGAGAAGAACATCTGACCTCGTCGTGAAGCATCTGTTAAACAAGTAGGCATCGAAACCGAAGGCCGGCTCAACCGGATGTTGAGAAGAACATCTGACCTCGCCGTCAGGTATCTATTAAACAAACAGGCATCGAACCCGAAGGTCGTCTCAACCCTTAGTTGACGAGAACATCTAACCTTGTCGTCAATCATCTGTTAAACAAACAGGTATCGAACCCAAAGGCCGGCTCAACATGAAGTTGAGAGGAACATCTGACCTCGCCATTAGGCATCTATCAAACAAACAGGTATCAAACCTGAAGGCCGGATCAACACGAAGTTGAGAGGAACATCTGACCTCGCCGTCAAGCATTTGTTAAACAAACAGGCATCGAACCTGAAGATCGGCTCAACCCGAAGTTGAGAAGAATATTTGACCTCGCCGTCAGGCATCTGTTAAACAAGTAGGCATCGAACCCGAAGGCCGGCTCAACCGGAAGTTGAGAAGAACATATGACCTCGCTGTCAGGTATCTGTTAAACAAACAGGCATCGAACCCGAAGACTGGCTCAACACGAAGTTGAGAAGAACATCTGACCTCGCCGTAAGACATCTGTTAAACAAATAGGCATCGAACCCGAAGGGCGGCTAAACCCGAAGTTGATAAGAACATTAGACCTCGCCGTCAGGCATCTGTTAAACAAACAGGCATCTAACCTGAAGGCTGGCTCAACACGAAGTTGAGAGGAACATTTGACCTTCCCGTCATGCATCTTTTAAACATACATGAACCCGAAGGGCGGCTCAACCAAGAGTTGAGAAGAACATCTGACCTCGGTGTCAGGCATCAGTTAAACAGACAGGCATTGATCCCAAAGGCCGGCTCAACCCGATGTTTTTAAGAACATCTGACCATGCCGTCAGGCATCTGATAAACAAACAGGCATCGAACCCGAATGCCGTCTCAACCCTTAGTTGACAAGAACATCTCACCTCGCCATCAAGCATCTGTTAAACAAACAGGCATCAAACCCAAAGGCCGGCTCAACTTGAAGTTGAGAGGAACATCTGATCTCGCCATCAGACATCTATTAAACAAACAGGCATCAAACCTGAAGGTCGGATCAACACGAAGTTTAGAGGAACATCTGACCTCGCCGTCAAGCATTTGTTAAACAAACAGGCATCGAACCCGAAGGGCGGCTCAACCCGAAGTTGAGAAGAACATCTGACCTCGCCGTCAGGCATCTGTTAAACCAACACGCATCGAATTTGAAGGTCGGCTCAACCCGAAGATGAGACGAACATTTGACCTCGCTGTCAGGCATCAGTTAAACAAACAGGCCTCGAACTCGATGACCGGCTCAATACGAAGTTGAGAGGAACATCTGACCTCGCTGTAAAGCATCTTTTAAACAAATAGGCATCGAATCTGAAGGCCGGCTCAACCGGAAGTTGGGAAGAACATCTGACCTCGTCGTCAGGCACCTGTTAAACAAAAAGGCATCGAACTCGTCAAGCATCTGTTAAACAAATAGGCATCGAACCCAAAGGCCGGCTCAACATGAAGTTGAGAGGAACATCTGACATCGCCATCAGGCATCTATTAAACAAACAGGCATCAAACCCGAAGGCCGTCTCAACATGATGTTGAGAGGAACATCTGACCTCGCTGTCAAGCATTTGTTAAACAAACAGGCGTCGAACTTGAAGGGCGGCTCAACCCGAAGATCAGAAGAACATCTGACCTCGCCGTCAGGCATCTGTTAAACAAACACGCATCGAATTTGAAGGTCGGCTCAACCCGCAGTTGAGAAGAATATATGACCTCGCTGTCAGGCATCAGTTCAGCAAACAGGCATCAAACCCGAAAGCCGGCTCAATACGAAGTTGAGAGGAACATCTGCACTCGCTGTCAAGCATCTGTTAAGAAAACATGCATCGAATCTGAAGGTCGGCTAAACCCGAAGTTGAGAAGAACATATGACCTCGCCGTCAGGAATCGAACCCGAAGGCCGGGTCAACCCGAAGTTGAGAATAACATATGACCTCGCCATCAGGTATTTGTAAACAAATAGGCATCGAACCCAAAGACCAGCTCAACACGAAGTTGAGAAGAACATCTGACCTCGCCGTAAGGCATCTGTTAAACATACAGGCATCGTACTCGAAGGGCGGCTAAACCCGAAGTTGATAAGAACATTAGACCTCGCCATCAGGCATCTGTTAAACAAACATGCATCAAACCCGAAGGCCGGCTCAACACGAAGTTGAGAGGAACATTTGAGCTTGCCGTCATGCATCTGTTAAACAGACAGGCTTTGAACTCGAAGGGCGGCTTAACCTGTAGTTGAGAAGAACATCTGACCTCGGTGTCAGGCATCAGTTAAACAGACAGGCATCGAACCCGAAGGCCGGCTCAACCCGAAGTTGAGAAGAACATCTGACCTTGCCGTCAGGCATCTGTTAAACAAACAAGCATCGAACCCGAAGGCTGTCTCAACCCTTAGTAGACAAGAACATCTGACCTTGCCGTCAAGCATCTGTTAAACATGTAGGCATCGAACCCGAAGGGCGACTCAACCCGAAGTTAAGAGGAACATTTGACCTTGCCGTCAGACATCAGTTAAACAAACAGGAATCGAACCCGATGGCTGGCTCAACACAAAGTTGAGAGGAACATTTGACTTCGCCGTCAAGCATCTGTTAAAGAAACACACATCGAATTCGAAGGCCAGCTCAACCAAAAGTTGAGAAGACTATATGACCACGCCGTCATGCATTTGTTGAACAAACAGGCATCGAACCTGAAGGCCGGCTCAACCTGAATTTAAGAAGAACATCTTACGTCGCCGCCAGGTATCTGTTAAAAAAATAGGCATGGAACCCGAAGGCCGGCTCAGCACGAAGTTGAGAAGTACATCTGACCTCGCCGTCAGGCATCTGTTAAACAAACAGGCATCGAACCCGGAGGTCGGCTCAACACGAAGTTTAGAAAAACATCTGACCTCGCCATCAGGCATCTGTTAAATAAACAGGCATCGACCCCGAAGGTCGGATCAACACGAAGTTGAGAGGAACATCTGACCTTGCTGTCAAGCACCTGTTAAACAAAGAGGCATCGAACCCGAATGTCGGCTCAACACAAAGTTGAGAAGAAAATCTGACCTCGCCGTTAGGCATCTGTTAAACAAACATGCATCGAACATGAAGGTCGGCTCAACCGGAAGTTGAGAAGAACATCTGACCCCGCCGTCAGGTATCTATTAAACAAACAGGCATCGAACCTGAAGGTCGGATCAACATGAAGTTGAGAAGAACATCTGACCTCGTCGTGAAGCATCTGTTAAACAAACACGCATCGATCCCGAAGCGCGGCTAAAGCCGAAGTTGATAAGAACATTAGATCTCGCTGTCAAGCCTCTGTTAAACAAACATGCATCAAACTTGAAGGCCGGCTCAACATGAAGTTGAGAGGAACATTTGACCTTGCCATCATGCATATGTTAAACAGATAGGCATTGAAACTGAAAGGCGGCTAAACTAGTAGTTGACCTTGGTGTCAGGCATTTGTTAAACAAACATGCATCGAACCCGAAGGCCGACTCAACCCGAAGTTGAGAAGAACATCTGACCTTGCCGTCAGGCCTCTGTTAAACAAACATGCATCGAACCTGAAGGTCGTCTCAACCCTTAGTTGACAAGAACATCTGACCTTGCCGTTAAGCATCTGTTAAAAAAACAGGCATCAAACCCAAAGGCCGGCTCAACACGAAGTTGAGAAGAATATCTGACCTCGCCATCAGACATCTGTTAAACAAACAGGCATCGAACCCGAAGGCCGTCTCAACCCTTAGTTGACAAGAACATCTCACCTCGCCGTCAAGTATCTGTTAAACAAACAGGCATCGAACCCAAAGGCCGGCCCAGCATGAAGTTGAGAGGAACATCTGACCTCGCTATCAGGCATCTATTAAACAAACAGGCATCAAACCCGAAGGCAGGCTCAACACGATGTTAAGAGGAACATTTGACCTCGCCGTCAAACATTTGTTAAACAAACAGGCATCGAACTCGAAGGGCGACTAAACCCGAAGTTGAGAAGAACATCTGACCTCGCCGTCAGGCATCTGTTAAACAAACACGCATCGAATTTGAAGGTCAGCTCAACCCGAAGTTGAGAAGAACATATGACCTCGCTGTCAGGCATAAGTTAAACAAACAGGCATCGAACCCGAAGACCGGCTCAATACGAAGTTGAGAGGAACATCTGACCTCGCTCTCAAGCATCTGTTAAAAAAAAGGCATCGAATCTAAAGGTCGGCTCAACCCGAAGTTGAGAAGAACATATGACATCACCGTAAGACATCTAATAAACAAGTAGGCATCGAACCCGAAGGTCGGCTCAACCTGAAGTTGAGAAAAACATCGGACCACGCTGTCAGGCATCTGTTAAACAAACTGGCATCGAACCCGAAGTGCGGCTAAACCCGAAGTTGATAAGAACATTAGACCTCGCCGTCAGGCATCTGTTAAACAAACAGGCATCGAACCCGAAGGTCGGCTCAACACGAAGTTGAGAGAAACATTTGACCTTCCCGTCATGCATCTGTTAAACAGACATGCATTGAACCCGAAGGGTGGCTCAACCCGTAGTTGAGAAGAACATCTAACCTCGGTGTCAGGCATTAGTTAAACAGACAGGCATTGAACCCGAAGGCCGGCTCAACCAAAAGTTGAGAAGAACATCTGACCACGCTGTCAGGAATCTGTTAACTAAACAGGCATCGAACCCGAAGGCCGGCTCAACCCTTAGTTGACAAGAACATCTCACCTCTCCGTCAAGCATCTGTTAAAAAACAGGCATCGAACCCAAAGGGTGGGTCAACATGAAGTTGAGAGGAACATCTGACCTCGCCATCAGGCATCTATTAAACAAATAGACATCAAACCCGAATGCCGGCTCAACACGAAGTTGATAGGAACATATGACCTCGCCGTCAAGTATTTGTTAAACAAACAGGCATCGAACCCGAAGGACAGCTCAACCCGAAGTTGAGAAGAACATCTGACCTCACTGTCGGGCATCTGTTAAACAAACATGCATCGAATTTGAAGGTCAGCTCAACACGAAGTTGAGAAGAACATCTGACCTTGATGTCAGGCATCAGTTAAGCAAACAGGCATCGAACCTGAAGGCTGGCTCAATACGAAGTTGAGAGGATTATCTGACCTCACTGTCAAGCATCTGTTAAAAAAACAAGCATCGAATCTGAAGGTCGGCTCAACCCGAGGTTGAGAGTAATATTTGACCTCATCGTCAGGCATCTGTTAAACAAGTAGGCATCGAACCCGAAGGCCGGCTCAACCGGAAGTTGAGAAGAACATCTGACCTCGCCGTCAGGTATCTGTTAAACAAACAGGCATCGAACCTGAAGGTCGTCTCAACCCTTAGTTGACGAGAACATCTAACCTTGCCCTCAATCATCTGTTAAACAAACAGGCATCGAACCCAAAGGCCGGCTCAACATGAAGTTGAGAGGAACATCTGACCTCGCCATTAGGCTTCTATTAAACAAACAGGCATCAAACCCGAAGGCCGGATCAACACGAAGTTGAGAGGAACATCTGACCTCGTCGTCAAGCATTTGTTAAACAATCAGGCATCGAACCTGAAGGTCGGCTCAACCCGAAGTTGAGAAGAATATTTGACCTTGCCGTCAGGCATCTGTTAAGCAAGTCGGCATCGAACCCGAAGGCCGGCTCAACCGGAAGTTGAGAAGAACATCTGACCTCGCTGTCAGGTATCTGTTAAACAAACAGGCATCAAACCCGAAGACTGGCTCAACACGAAGTTGAGAAGAACATCTGACCTCGCCGTAGGACATCTGTTAAAGAAATAGGCATCGAACCCGAAGTGCGGCTAAACCCGAAGTTGATAAGAACATTAGACCTTACCGTCAGGCCTCTGTTAAACAAACAGGCATCTAACCCGAAGTTGAGAGGAACATTTGACCTTCCCGTCATGCATCTTTTAAACAGACATGAACCCGAAGGGCGGCTCAACCAGTAGTTGAGAAGAACATCTGACCTCGGTGTTAGGCATTAGTTAACTAGACTGGCATTGAACTCGAAGGCCGGCTCAACCCAAAGTTTTTAAGAACATCTGAACACGACGTCAGGCATCTGATAAAAAAACAGGCATCGAACCCAAAGTCCATCTCAACCCTTAGTTTACAAGAACATATCACCTCGCCATCAAGCATCTGTTAAACAAACAGGCATCGAACCCAAAGGCTGGCTCAACATGAAGTTGAGAGGAACATTTGACCTTGCCATCAGACATCAATTAAACAAACAGGCATCAATCCTGAAGGCCGGCGCAACACGAAGTTTATAGGAACATCTGATCTCGCCGTCAAGCATTTGTTAAACAAACAGGCATCGAACCCGAAGGTCGGTTCAACCCGAAGTTGAGAAGAACATCTGAAATTGCTGTCAGGCATCTGTTAAACAAACACGCATAAAATTTGAAGGTCGGCTCAACCCGAAGTTGAGAAGAACATCTGACCTCGCTGCTAGGCATCAGTTAAACAAATAGGCATCGAACCCGATGGCCGGCTCAATACGAAGTTGACAGGAACATCTGACCTCGCTGTCAAGCATATGTTAAAAAAACAGGCATCAAATCTGAAGGTCGGGTCAACCCGAAGTTGAGAAGAACATCTGACCTCGCTGTCAGGCATCTATTAAACATGTAGGCATCGAACCCGAAGGCCGACTCAACCAGAAGTTGAGAAGAACATCTGACCTCGCCGTCAGGTATCTGTTAAACAAACAGGCATCGAACCCGAAGACCGACTCAACACGAAGTTTAGAAAAACATCTGACCTTACCGTCAGGCATCTGTTAAAAAAACATGCATCAGACCCGAAGGCCGTCTCAACCCTTAGTTGACAAGAACATCTGACCTTACCGTCAAGCATCTGTCAAACAAACTGGCATCTAATCCAAAGGTCGGCTCAACTTAAAGTTTTGAGGAACATATGACCTCGCCATCAGGCATCTGTTAAACAAACAGGTATCAAACCCGAAGGTCGGCTCAACACGAAGTTGAGAGGAACATCAGACCTCGTCGCCAAGAATTTGTTAAACAAATAGACATCGAACCCAAAGGGCGGCCCAACCCGAAGTTGAGAATAACATCTGACCTCGCCGTCAGGCATCTGTTAAAAAACATGCATCAAATTTAAAGGTCAGCTCAACCCGAAGTTGAGAAGAACATCTGACCTCGCTGTCAGGCATCTGTTAAACAAACAGGCATCGAACCCGAAGGCCGGCTCAATACGTAGTGGACAGTAAATCTGACCTTGCTGTCAAGCCTCTGTTAAAAAAACAGGAATTGAATCTGAAGGTCGACTCAACCCAAAGTTGAGAAGAACATCTGACCTCACCTTCAGGCATCTGTTAAAAAAACAGGCATCGAATCTGAAGGTCCGCTTAACCCAAAGTTGAGAAGAATATCTGACCTCGCCGTCAGGTATCTGTTAAACAAACAGGCATCGAACCCGAAGACCGGCTCAACACGAAGTTCAGAAGAACAACTGACCTCGCCGTGAGGCATCTGTTAAAAAAACAGGCATCAAACCCGAAGGGCAGCTAAACCCGAAATTGATGATAACATTAGACCTTGCCGTCATGCATCTGTTAAACAGACAGGCATTGAACCCGAAGGGCGGCTCAACCCGTAGTTGAGAAGAACATATGACCTCGCTGTCAGGCATCTGTTAAACAAACACATATCGAATTTGAAGGTCGGCTCAACCCGAAGTTCAGAAGAACATCTGACCTCGCTGTCAGGCATCAGTTAAACAAACAGGCATCAAACTTGATGGCCGGCTCAATACGAAGTTGAGAGGAACATCTAACATCGCTGTAAAGCATCTGTTAAACAAATAGGCATCGAACCCAAAGGCCGGATCAACTTGAAGTTGAGAGGAACATCTGACCTCACTGTCACGCATCTGTTAAACAAACACGCATCGAACCCGAAGTCTGGCTCAACACAAAGTTGAGAGGAACATCTGACCTCGCCGTCAATCATTTGTTAAACAAACAGGCATCGAATCCGAAGGGCGGATCAACCCGAAGTTGAGAAGAACATCTGACCTCGCCGTCAAGTATCTGTTACACAAACAGGCATCGAACCCGAAGGGCGGCTAAACCCGAAGTTGATAAGAACATTAGACCTTGTCGTCAAGTACCTGTTAAACAAACAGGCATCGAACCCGAAGGCCGGCTCAACACAAAGTTGAAAGAAACATTTGACCTTCTCGTCATGCATCTGTTAAACAGACAGGCATTGAACCCGAAGGGCGGCTCAACCCGTAGTTGAGAAGAACATCTAACCTCGGTGTCATGCATTAGTTAAACAGACAGGCATTGAACCCGAAGGCCGGCTCAACCAAAAGTTGAGAAGAACATCTGAACACGTTCTCAGGCATATGTTAGACAAACCTGCATCGAACCTGAAGACCGGCTCAACCCTTAGTTGACAAGGACATCTCACCTCGCCGTCAAGCATCTGTTAAAAAAACAGGCATCGAACCCAAAGGCCGACTCAACATGAAGTTGAGAGGAACATCTGACCTCGCTATCAGGCATGTATTAAACAAATAGGCATTAAACCCGAATGCCGGCTCAACACGAAGTTGATAGGAACATCTGACCTCGCCGTCAAGCATTTGTTAAAAAAATAGTCATCGAACCCGAAGGACGGCTCAACCCAAAGTTGAGAAGAACATCTGACCTCGCCGTCAGGCATCTGTTAAACAAACATGCATCGAATTTGAAGGTCGGCTCAACATGAATTTGAGAAGAACATCTGACCTTGATGTCAGGCATCAGTTAAACAAACAGGCATCGAACCTGAAGGCCGGCTCAATACGAAGTTGAGAGGATTATCTGACCTCACTGTCAAGTATCTGTTAAAAAAACAAGCATCGAATCTGAAGGTCGGCTCAACCCGAGGTTGAGAGGAATATTTGACCTCATCGTCAGGCATCTGTTAAACAAGTAGGCATCGAACCCGAAGGCCGGCTCAACCGGATGTTGAGAAGAACATCTGACCTCGCCGTCAGGTATCTGTTAAACAAACAGGCATCGAACCCGAAGGTCGTCTCAACCCTTAGTTGACGAGAACATCTAACCTTGCCGTCAATCATCTGTTAAACAAACAGGCATCGAACCCAAAGGTCGGCTCAACATGAAGTTGAGAGGAACATCTGACCTCGCCATTAGGCATCTATTAAACAAACAGGTATCAAACCCGAAGGCCGGATCAACACGAAGTTGAGAGGAACATCTGACCTCGCCGTCAAGCATTTGTTAAACAAACAGGCATCGAACCTGAAGATCGGCTCAACCCGAAGTTGAGAAGAATATTTGACCTCGCCGTCAGGCATCTGTTAAACAAGTAGGCATCGAACCCGAAGGCCGGCTCAACCGCAAGTTGAGAAGAACATATGACCTCGCTGTCAGGTATCTGTTAAACAAACAGGCATCGAACCCGAAGACTGGCTCAACACGAAGTTGAGAAGAACATCTGACCTCGCCGTAAGACATCTGTTAAACAAATAGGCATCGAACCCGAAGGGCGGCTAAACCCGAAGTTGATAAGAACATTAGACCTCGCCGTCAGGCATCTGTTAAACAAACAGGCATCTAACCCGAAGGCTGGCTCAACACGAAGTTGAGAGGAACATTTGACCTTCCCGTCATGCATCTTTTAAACATACATGAACCCGAAGGGCGGCTCAACCAAGAGTTGAGAAGAACATCTGACCTCGGTGTCAGGCATCAGTTAAACAAACAGGCATTGATCCCAAAGGCCGGCTCAACCCGAAGTTTTTAAGAACATCTGACCATGCCGTCAGGCATCTGATAAACAAACAGGCATCGAACCCGAATGCCGTCTCAACCCTTAGTTGACAAGAACATCTCACCTCGCCATCAAGCATCTGTTAAACAAACAGGCATCAAACCCAAAGGCCGGCTCAACTTGAAGTTGAGAGGAACATCTGATCTCGCCATCAAAAATCTATTAAACAAACAGGCATCAAACCTGAAGGCCGGATCAACACGAAGTTTAGAGGAACATCTGACCTCGGCGTCAACCATTTGTTAAACAAACAGGCATCGAACCCGAAGGGCGGCTCAACCCGAAGTTGAGAAGAACATCTGACCTCGTCGTCAGGCATCTGTTAAACCAACACGCATCGAATTTGAAGGTCGGCTCAACCCGAAGTTGAGACGAACATCTGACCTCGCTGTCAGGCATCAGTTAAACAAACAGGCATCGAACTCGATGGCCGGCTCAATACGAAGTTGAGAGGAACATCTGACCTCGTTGTAAAGCATCAGTTAAACAAATAGGCATCGAATCTGAAGGCCGGCTCAACCGGAAGTTGGGAAGAACATCTGACCTCGTCGTCAGGCACCTGTTAAACAAAAAGGCATCGAACTCGTCAAGCATCTGTTAAACAAATAGGCATTGAACCCAAAGGCCGGCTCAACATGAAGTTGATAGGAACATCTGACCTCGCCATTAGGCATCTATTAAACAAACAGGCATCAAACCCGAAGGCCGTCTCAACATGATGTTGAGAGGAACATCTGACCTCGCCGTCAAGCATTTGTTAAACAAACAGGCGTCGAACCTGAAGGGCGGCTCAACCCGAAGATCAGAAGAACATCTGACCTCGCCGTCAGGCATTTGTTAAACAAACACGCATCGAATTTAAAGGTCGGCTCAACCCGCAGTTGAGAAGAATATATGACCTCGCTGTCAGGCATCAGTTCAGCAAACAGGCATCAAACCCGAAAGCCGGCTCAATACGAAGTTGAGAGGAACATCTGCACTCGCTGTCAAGCATCTGTTAAGAAAACATGCATCGAATCTGAAGGTCGGCTAAACCCGAAGTTGAGAAGAACATATGACCTCGCCGTCAGGCATCGAACCCGAAGGCCGGGTCAACCCGAAGTTGAGAATAACATATGACCTCGCCATCAGGTATCTGTAAACAAATTGGCATCGAACCCAAAGACCAGCTCAACACGAAGTTGAGAAGAACATCTGACCTCGCCGTAAGGCATCTGTTAAACATACAGGCATCGTACTCGAAGGGCGGCTAAACCCGAAGTTGATAAGAACATTAGACCTCGCCATCAGGCATCTGTTAAACAAACATGCATCAAACCCGAAGGCCGGCTCAACACGAAGTTGGGAGGAACATTTGAGCTTGCCGTCATGCATCTGTTAAACAGACAGGCTTTGAACTCGAAGGGAGGCTCAACCCGTAGTTGAGAAGAACATCTGACCTCGGTGTCAGGCATCAGTTAAACAGACAAGCATCGAACCCGAAGGCCGGCTCAACCCGAAGTTGAGAAGAACATCTGACCTTGCTGTCAGGCATCTGTTAAACAAACAAGCATCGAACCCGAAGGCTGTCTCAACCCTTAGTTTACAAGAACATCTGACCTTGCCGTCAGGCATCTGTTAAATAAACAGGCATCGAACCCGAAGGGCGACTCAACCCGAAGTTAAGAGGAACATTTGACCTTGCCGTCAGACATCTGTTAAACAAACAGGAATCGAACCCGATGGCTGGCTCAACACAAAGTTGAGAGGAACATTTGACTTCGCCGTCAAGCATCTGTTAAAGAAACACACATCGAATTCGAAGGCCAGCTCAACCCAAAGTTGAGAAGACTATATGACCACGCCGTCAGGCATTTGTTGAACAAACAGGCATCGAACCTGAAGGCCGGCTCAACCTGAATTTAAGAAGAACATCTTACGTCGCCGCCAGGTATCTGTTAAAAAAATAGGCATTGAACCCTAAGGCCGGCTCAGTACGAAGTTGAGAAGTACATCTGACATCGCCGTCAGGCATCTGTTAAACAAACAGGCATCGAACCCGGAGGTCGGCTCAACACGAAGTTTAGAAAAACATCTGACCTCGCCATCAGGCATCTGTTAAATAAACAGGCATCGACCCCGAAGGTCGGATCAACACGAAGTTGAGAGGAACATCTGACCTTGCTGTCAAGCACCTGTTAAACAAACAGGCATCGAACCCGAATGTCGGCTCAACACAAAGTTGAGAAGAAAATCTGACCTCGCCGTTAGGCATCTGTTAAACAAACAGGCATCGAACATGAAGGTCGGCTCAACCGGAAGTTGAGAAGAACATCTGACCTCGCCGTCAGGTATCTATTAAACAAACAGGCATCGAACCTGAAGGTCGGATCAACATGAAGTTGAGAAGAACATCTGACCTCGTCGTGAAGCATCTGTTAAACAAACACGCATCGATCCCGAAGCGCGGCTAAAGCCGAAGTTGATAAGAACATTAGATCTCGCCGTCAGGCATCTGTTAAACAAACATGCATCAAACTTGAAGGCCGGCTCAACATGAAGTTGAGAGGAACATTTGACCTTGCCGTCATGCATATGTTAAACAGACAGGCATTGAAACTGAAAGGCGGCTAAACTCGTAGTTGACCTTGGTGTCAGGCATTTGTTAAACAAACATGCATCGAACCCGAAGGCCGGCTCAACCCGAAGTTGAGAAGAACATCTGACCTTGCCGTCAGGCCTCTGTTAAACAAACATGCATCGAACCTGAAGGCCGTCTCAACCCTTAGTTGACAAGAACATCTGACCTTGCTGTTAAGCATCTGTTAAAAAAACAGGCATCAAACCCAAAGGCCGGCTCAACACGAAGTTGAGAAGAATATCTGACCTCGCCATCAGACATCTGTTAAACAAACAGGCATCGAACCCGAAGGCCGTCTCAACCCTTAGTTGACAAGAACATCTCACCTCGCCGTCAAGTATCTGTTAAACAAACAGGCATCGAACCCAAAGGCCGGCCCAACATGAAGTTGAGAGGAACATCTGACCTCGCTATCAGGCATCTATTAAACAAAGAGGCATCAAACCCGAAGGCAGGCTCAACACGATGTTAAGAGGAACATTTGACCTCGCCGTCAAACATTTGTTAAACAAACAGGCATCGAACTCGAAGGGCGACTAAACCCGAAGTTGAGAAGAACATCTGACCTCGCCGTCAGGCATCTGTTAAACAAACACGCATCGAATTTGAAGGTCAGCTCAACCCGAAGTTGAGAAGAACATATGACCTCGCTGTCAGGCATAAGTTAAACAAACAGGCATCGAACCCGAAGACCGGCTCAATACGAAGTTGAGAGGAACATCTGACCTCGCTCTCAAGCATCTGTTAAAAAAACAGGCATCGAATCTGAAGGTCGGCTCAACCCGTAGTTGAGAAGAACATATGACATCACCGTAAGACATCTAATAAACAAGTAGGCATCGAACCCGAAGGCCGGCTCAACCTGAAGTTGAGAAAAACATCGGACCACGCTGTCAGGCATCTGTTAAACAAACTGGCATCGAACCCGAAGTGTGGCTAAACCCGAAGTTGATAAGAACATTAGACCTCGCCGTCAGGCATCTGTTAAACAAACAGGCATCGAACCCGAAGGCCGGCTCAACACGAAGTTGATAGAAACATTTGATCTTCCCGTCATGCATCTGTTAAACAGACATGCATTGAACCTGAAGGGTGGCTCAACCCGTAGTTGAGAAGAACATCTAACCTCGGTGTCAGGCATTAGTTAAACAGACAGGCATTGAACCCGAAGGCCGACTCTACCAAAAGTTGAGAAGAACATCTGACCACGATGTCAGGAATCTGTTAACTAAACAGGCATCGAACCCGAAGGCCGTCTCAACCCTTAGTTGACAAGAACATCTCACCTCTCCGTCAAGCATCTGTTAAAAAACAGGCATCGAACCCAAAGGGTGGGTCAACATGAAGTTGAGAGGAACATCTGACCTCGCCATCAGGCATCTATTAAACAAATAGACATCAAACCCGAATGCCGGCTCAACACGAAGTTGATAGGAACGTCTGACCTCGCCGTCAACCATTTGTTAAACAAACAGGCATCGAACCCGAAGGACGGCTCAACCCGAAGTTGAGAAGAACATCTGACCTCGCTGTCGGGCATCTGTTAAACAAACATGCATCGAATTTGAAGGTCGGCTCAACACGAAGTTGAGAAGAACATCTGACCTTGATGTCAGGCATCAGTTAAACAAACAGGCATCGAACCTGAAGGCCGGCTCAATACGAAGTTGAGAGGATTATTTGACCTCACTGTCAAGCATCTGTTAAAAAAACAAGCATCGAATCTGAAGGTCGACTCAACCCGAGGTTGAGAGGAATATTTTACCTCATCGTCAGGCATCTGTTAAACAAGTAGGCATCGAACCCGAAGGCCGGCTCAATCGGAAGTTGAGAAGAACATCTGACCTCGCCGTCAGGTATCTGTTAAACAAACAGGCATCGAACCCGAAGGTCGTCTCAACCCTTAGTTGACGAGAACATCTAACCTTGCCCTCAATCATCTGTTAAACAAACAGGCATCGAACCCAAAGGCCGGCTCAACATGAAGTTGAGAGGAATATCTGACCTCGCCATTAGGCTTCTATTAAACAAACAGGCATCAAACCCGAAGGCCGGATCAACACGAAGTTGAGAGGAACATCTGACCTCGTCGTCAAGCATTTGTTAAACAATCAGGCATCGAACCTGAAGGTCGGCTCAACCCGAAGTTGGGAAGAATATTTGACCTTGCCGTCAGGCATCTGTTAAGCAAGTCGGCATCAAACCCGAAGGCCGGCTCAACCGGAAGTTGAGAAGAACATCTGACCTCGCTGTCAGGTATCTGTTAAACAAACAGGCATCAAACCCGAAGACTGGCTCAACACGAAGTTGAGAAGAACATCTGACCTCGCCGTAGGACATCTGTTAAAGAAATAGGCATCGAACCCGAAGGGCGGCTAAACCCGAAGTTGATAAGAACATTAGACCTTACCGTCAGGCCTCTGTTAAACAAACAGGCATCTAACCCGAAGTTGAGAGGAACATTTGACCTTCCCGTCATGCATCTTTTAAACAGACATGAACCCGAAGGGCGGCTCAACCAGTAGTTGAGAAGAACATCTGACCTCGGTGTCAGGCATCAGTTAACTAGACTGGCATTGAACTCGAAGGCCGGCTCAACCCAAAGTTTTTAAGAACATCTGAACACGACGTCAGGCATCTGATAAAAAAACAGGCATCGAACCCAAAGTCCGTCTCAACCCTTAGTTGACAAGAACATATCACCTCGCCATCAAGCATCTGTTAAACAAACAGGCATCGAACCCAAAGGCTGGCTCAACATGAAGTTGAGAGGAACATTTGACCTTGCCATCAGACATCTATTAAACAAACAGGCATCAATCCTGAAGGCCGGCGCAACACGATGTTTAGAGGAACATCTGATCTCGCCGTCAAGCATTTGTTAAACAAACAGGCATCGAACCCGAAGGTCGGTTCAACCCGAAGTTGAGAAGAACATCTGAAATTGCTGTCAGGCATCTGTTAAACAAACACGCATAAAATTTGAAGGTCGGCTCAACCCGAAGTTGAGAAGAACATCTGACCTCGCTGCCAGGCATCAGTTAAACAAATAGGCATCGAACCCGATGGCCGGCTCAATACGAAGTTGACAGGAACATCTGACCTCGCTGTCAAGCATATGTTAAAAAAACAGGCATCAAATCTGAAGGTCGGGTCAACCCGAAGTTGAGAAGAACATCTGACCTCGCTGTCAGGCATCTATTAAACATGTAGGCATCGAACCCGAAGGCCGACTCAACCAGAAGTTGAGAAGAACATCTGACCTCGCCGTCAGGTATCTGTTAAACAAACAGGCATCGAACCCGAAGACCGACTCAACACGAAGTTTAGAAAAACATTTGACCTTACCGTCAGGCATCTGTTAAAAAAACATGCATCAGACCCGAAGGCCGTCTCAACCCTTAGTTGACAAGAACATCTGACCTTACCGTCAAGCATCTGTCAAACAAACTGGCATCTAACCCAAAGGTCGGCTCAACTTAAAGTTTTGAGGAACATATGACCTCGCCATCAGGCATCTGTTAAACAAACAGGTATCAAACCCGAAGGTCGGCTCAACACGAAGTTGAGAGGAACATCAGACCTCGTCGCCAAGAATTTGTTACACAAACAGGCATCGAACCCAAAGGGCGGCCCAACCCGAAGTTGAGAATAACATCTGACCTCGCCGTCAGGCATCTGTTAAAAAACATGCATCAAATTTAAAGGTCAGCTCAACCCGAAGTTGAGAAGAACATCTGACCTCGCTGTCAGGCATCTGTTAAACAAACAGGCATCGAACCCGAAGGCCGGCTCAATACGTAGTGGACAGTAAATCTGACCTTGCTGTCAAGCCTCTGTTAAAAAAACAGGAATTGAATCTGAAGGTCGACTCAACCCAAAGTTGAGAAGAACATCTGACCTCACCTTCAGGCATCTGTTAAAAAAACAGGCATCGAATCTGAAGGTCCGCTTAACCCAAAGTTGAGAAGAATATCTGACCTCGCCGTCAGGTATCTGTTAAACAAACAGGCATCGAAACCGAAGACCGGCTCAACACGAAGTTCAGAAGAACAACTGACCTCGCCGTGAGGCATCTGTTAAACAAACAGGCATCGAACCCGAAGGGCGGCTAAACCCGAAGTTGATGATAACATTAGACCTTGTCGTCATGCATCTGTTAAACAGACAGGCATTGAACCCGAAGGGCGGCTCAACCCGTAGTTGAGAAGAACATCTGACCTCGCTGTCAGGCATCTGTTAAACAAACACATATAGAATTTGAAGGTCGGCTCAACCCGAAGTTCAGAAGAACATCTGACCTCGCTGTCAGGCATCAGTTAAACAAACAGGCATCGAACTCGATGGCCGGCTCAATACGAAGTTGAGAGGAACATCTAACATCGCTGTAAAGCATCTGTTAAACAAATAGGCATCGAACCCAAAGGCCGGATCAACTTGAAGTTGAGAGGAACATCTGACCTCACTGTCACGCATCTGTTAAACAAACACGCATCGAACCCGAAGTCTGGCTCAACACAAAGTTGAGAGGAACATCTGACCTCGCCGTCAATCATTTGTTAAACAAACAGGCATCGAATCCGAAGGGCGGATCAACCCGAAGTTGAGAAGAACATCTGACCTCGCCGTCAGGTATCTGTTAAACAAACAGGCATCGAACCCGAAGGGCGGCTAAACCCGCAGTTGATAAGAACATTAGACCTTGTCGTCAAGTACCTGTTAAACAAACAGGCATCGAACCCGAAGGCCGGCTCAACACAAAGTTGAAAGAAACATTTGACCTTCTCGTCATGCATCTGTTAAACAGACAGGCATTGAACCCGAAGGGCGGCTCAACCCGTAGTTGAGAAGAACATCTAACCTCGGTGTCAGGCATTAGTTAAACAGACAGGCATTGAACCCGAAGGCCGGCTCAACCAAAAGTTGAGAAGAACATCTGAACACGTTCTCAGGCATATGTTAGACAAACCTGCATCGAACCCGAAGGCCGGCTCAACCCTTAGTTGACAAGGACATCTCACCTCGCCGTCAAGCATCTGTTAAAAAAACAGGCATCGAACCCAAAGGCCGACTCCACATGAAGTTGAGAGGAACATCTGACCTCGCTATCAGGCATCTATTAAACAAATAGGCATTAAACCCGAATGCCGGCTCAACACGAAGTTGATAGGAACATCTGACCTCGCCGTCAAGCATTTGTTAAAAAAATAGGCATCGAACCCGAAGGACGGCTCAACCCAAAGTTGAGAAGAACATCTGACCTCGCCGTCAGGCATCTGTTAAACAAACATGCATCGAATTTGAAGGTCGGCTCAACATGAATTTGAGAAGAACATCTGACCTTGATGTCAGGCATCAGTTAAACAAACAGGCATCGAACCTGAAGGCCGGCTCAATACGAAGTTGAGAGGATTATCTGACCTCACTGTCAAGTATCTGTTAAAAAAACAAGCATCGAATCTGAAGGTCGGCTCAACCCGAGGTTGAGAGGAATATTTGACCTCATCGTCAGGCATCTGTTAAACAAGTAGGCATCGAACCCGAAGGCCGGCTCAACCGGATGTTAAGAAGAACATCTGACCTCGCCGTCAGGTATCTGTTAAACAAACAGGCATCGAACCCGAAGGTCGTCTCAACCCTTAGTTGACGAGAACATCTAACCTTGCCGTCAATCATTTGTTAAACAAACAAGCATCGAACCCAAAGGCCGGCTCAACATGAAGTTGAGAGGAACATCTGACCTCGCCATTAGGCATCTATTAAACAAACAGGTATGAAACCCGAAGGCCGGATCAACACGAAGTTGAGAGGAACATCTGACCTCGCCGTCAAGCATTTGTTAAACAAACAGGCATCGAACCTGAAGATCTGCTCAACCCGAAGTTGAGAAGAATATTTGACCTCGCCGTCAGGCATCTGTTAAACAAGTAGGTATCGAACCCGAAGGCCGGCTCAACCGCAAGTTGAGAAGAACATATGACCTCGCTGTCAGGTATCTGTTAAACAAACAGGCATCGAACCCGAAGACTGGCTCAACACGAAGTTGAGAAGAACATCTGACCTCGCCGTAAGACATCTGTTAAACAAATAGGCATCGAACCCGAAGGGCGGCTAAACCCGAAGTTGATAAGAACATTAGACCTCGCTGTCAGGCATCTGTTAAACAAACAGGCATCTAACCCGAAGGCTGGCTCAACACGAAGTTGAGAGGAACATTTGACCTTCCCGTCATGCATCTTTTAAACATACATGAACCCGAAGGGCGGCTCAACCAAGAGTTGAGAAGAACATCTGACCTCGGTGTCAGGCATCAGTTAAACAGACAGGCATTGATCCCAAAGGCCGGCTCAACCCGAAGTTTTTAAGAACATCTGACCATGCCGTCAGGCATCTGATAAACAAACAGGCATCGAACCCGAATGCCGTCTCAACCCTTAGTTGACAAGAACATCTCACCTCGCCATCAAGCATCTGTTAAACAAACAGGCATCAAACCCAAAGGCCGGCTCAACTTGAAGTTGAGAGGAACATCTGATCTCGCCATCAGACATCTATTAAACAAACAGGCATCAAACCTGAAGGCCGGATCAACACGAAGTTTAGAGGAACATCTGACCTCGCCGTCAACCATTTGTTAAACAAACAGGCATCGAACCCGAAGGGCGGCTCAACCCGAAGTTGAGAAGAACATCTGACCTCGTCGTCAGGCATCTGTTAAACCAACACGCATCGAATTTGAAGGTCGGCTCAACCCGAAGTTGAGACGAACATCTGACCTCGCTGTCAGGCATCAGTTAAACAAACAGGCATCGAACTCGATGGCCGACTCAATACGAAGTTGAGAGGAACATCTGACCTCGTTGTAAAGCATCTGTTAAACAAATAGGCATCGAATCTGAAGGCCGGCTCAACATGATGTTGAGAAGAACATCTGACCTCGTCGTCAGGCACCTGTTAAACAAAAACGCATCAAACTCGTCAAGCATCTGTTAAACAAATAGGCATTGAACCCAAAGGCCGACTCAACATGAAGTTGAGAGGAACATCTGACCTCGCCATTAGGCATCTATTAAACAAACAGGCATCAAACCCGAAGGCCGTCTCAACATGATGTTGAGAGGAACATCTGACCTCGCCGTCAAGCATTTGTTAAACAAACAGGCGTCGAACCTGAAGGGCGGCTCAACCCGAAGATCAGAAGAACATCTGACCTCGCCGTCAGAGATCTGTTAAACAAACACGCATCGAATTTGAAGGTCGGCTCAACCCACAGTTGAGAAGAATATATGACCTCGCTGTCAGGCATCAGTTCAGCAAACAGGCATCAAACCCGAAAGCCGGCTCAATACGAAGTTGAGAGGAACATCTGCACTCGCTGTCAAGCATCTGTTAAGAAAACATGCATCGAATCTGAAGGTCGGCTAAACCCGAAGTTGAGAAGAGCATATGACCTCGCCGTCAGGCATCGAACCCGAAGGCCGGGTCAACCCGAAGTTGAGAATAACATATGACCTCGCCATCAGGTATCTGTAAACAAATAGGCATCGAACCCAAAGACCAGCTCAACACGAAGTTGAGAAGAACATCTGACCTCGCCGTAAGGCATCTGTTAAACATACATGCATCGTACTCGACGGGCGGCTAAACCCGAAGTTGATAAGAACATTAGACCTCGCCATCAGGCATCTGTTAAACAAACATGCATCAAACCCGAAGGCCGGCTCAACACGAAGTTGAGAGGAACATTTGAGCTTGTCGTCATGCATCTGTTAAACAGACAGGCTTTGAACTCGAAGGGAGGCTCAACCCGTAGTTGAGAAGAACATCTGACCTCGGTGTCAGGCATCAGTTAAACAGACAAGCATCGAACCCGAAGGCCGGCTCAACCCGAAGTTGAGAAGAACATCTGACCTTGCTGTCAGGCATCTGTTAAACAAACAAGCATCGAACCCGAAGGCTGTCTCAACCCTTAGTTGACAAGAACATCTGACCTTGCCGTCAGGCATCTGTTAAATAAACAGGCATCGAACCCGAAGGGCGACTCAACCCGAAGTTAAGAGGAACATTTGACCTTGCCGTCAGACATCTGTTAAACAAACAGGAATCGAACCCGATGGCTGGCTCAACACAAAGTTGAGAGGAACATTTGACTTCGCCGTCAAGCATCTGTTAAAGAAACACACATCGAATTCGAAGGCCAGCTCAACCCAAAGTTGAGAAGACTATATGACCACGCCGTCAGGCATTTGTTGAACAAACATGCATCGAACCTGAAGGCCGGCTCAACCTGAATTTAAGAAGAACATCTTACGTCGCCGCCAGGTATCTGTTAAAAAAATAGGCATTGAACCCTAAGGCCGGCTCAGTACGAAGTTGAGAAGTACATCTGACATCGCCGTCAGGCATCTGTTAAACAAACAGGCATCGAACCCGGAGGTCGGCTCAACACGAAGTTTAGAAAAACATCTGACCTCGCCATCAGGCATCTGTTAAATAAACAGGCATCGACACCGAAGGTCGGATCAACACGAAGTTGAGAGGAACATCTGACCTTGCTGTCAAGCACCTGTTAAACAAACAGGCATCGAACCCGAATGTCGGCTCAACACAAAGTTGAGAAGAAAATCTGACCTCGCCGTTAGGCATCTGTTAAACAAACAGGCATCGAACATGAAGGTCGGCTCAACCGGAAGTTGAGAAGAACATCTGACCTCTCCGTCAGGTATCTATTAAACAAACAGGCATCGAACCTGAAGGTCGGATCAACATGAAGTTGAGAAGAACATCTGACCTCGTCGTGAAGCATCTGTTAAACAAACACGCATCGATCCCGAAGCGCGGCTAAAGCCGAAGTTGATAAGAACATTAGATCTCGCCGTCAGGCATCTGTTAAACAAACATGCATCAAACTTGAAGGCCGGCTCAACATGAAGTTGAGAGGAACATTTGACCTTGCCGTCATGCATATGTTAAACAGACAGGCATTGAAACTGAAAGGCGGCTAAACTCGTAGTTGACCTTGGTGTCAGGCATTTGTTAAACAAACATGCATCGAACCCGAAGGCCGGCTCAACCCGAAGTTGAGAAGAACATCTGACCTTGCCGTCAGGCCTCTGTTAAACAAACATGCATCGAACCTGAAGGCCGTCTCAACCCTTAGTTGACAAGAACATCTGACCTTGCTGTTAAGCATCTGTTAAAAAAACAGGCATCAAACCCAAAGGCCGGCTCAACACGAAGTTGAGAAGAATATCTGACCTCGCCATCAGACATCTGTTAAACAAACAGGCATCGAACCCGAAGGCCGTCTCAACCCTTAGATGACAAGAACATCTCACCTC
>OZ012735.1:449092373-449116685 GCA_963859935.3 Lathyrus sativus
GTTTTTGGCGCTGGCATTTCTTGTATTGCTTTTATCTTCGCAGGATCAACCTCGATGCCTCTTTCGCTCACGATAAACCCCAGTAGTTTTCCAGACCGTACTCCGAAAGTACACTTGTTAGGATTCAGGCTCAACCTGAACTTCCTAAGCCTGTCAACAAGCTTCAGCAAATTAACCAGATGTCCTTCCTCCGTTTGGGACTTCGCAATCATGTCATCAACATAGACTTCAATCTCATGATGAATCATATCATGAAACAAAGTGACCATTGCTCGTTGGTAAGTGGCCCCTGCGTTCTTCAGACCGAAAGGCATTACCTTGTAGCAAAATGTTCCCCAGGGTGTAATAAACGTAGTTTTCTCCATGTCCTCAGGCGCCATCTTGATCTGATTGTAACCGGAGAAACCATCCATGAACGAAAATACGGAGAACTGAGCTGTATTGTCGACCAACACATCAATATGAGGGAGCGGGAAATCATCTTTAGGGCTCGCCCTATTCAAATCCCGATAATCGATGCACATTTGCACCTTACCGTCCTTCTTCGGTACAGGCACTATGTTGGCGACCCACGGAGGGTAAGTAGTGACCGCTAAAAAGCCAGCATCAAGCTGCTTCTGCACTTCTTCTTTGATCTTAACGGCCATATCTGGTCGCGTCCTCCGAAGCTTCTGCTTAACGGGAGGACAATCTTCTCGCAGCGGCAAGTGATGGACCACGATGTCAGTGTCAAGTCCGGGCATATCTTCGTATGACCAAGAAAAGACGTCACTATACTCTCTCAGCATCTCGACCAATCTCTGCTCGACATCACTCCGCAATGCAGCTCCTATCCTGACATTCCTGACCAGTTCTTCAGAACCCAGATTCACAATCTCGATCTCTTCTTCGTGAGGCAGAATAACTTTCTCTTCTTGTTTCAACAAGCGGGCCAACTCTTCGGGAAGGTCTTCGTCTTCATCAATCTCTTCTTCGGCTTGATAGATTGGGCAATCAAAGTCGAAGTGAGTCGTAGAAGGTCCAGAGTCGATGTCATCTGCTATATGGATCCTACAATAACAAGGGTTAATCTTAAAACAAGGATATGCAGGTTAGCACAAACCCCATTGCCATTTTATTGTTTTTCAAAACAAATATAAAACAGGAATAATAGAGATCGCAACATTTGAATGCGAAGAAAAACACCTTTTGATTTATTGGTAAAATGCATGTACATAATCAAACAAGGCCCTGACAATAAAGCCGCTATGCCCCAGGTAGGACATAGGGTTGTACAACAATTGGAGAAAGTAAATCATTACTCTTTGCCTGTCACTTGGATGGTATCCCTGATAGACCAGTTGTTGAGGCTCTCGCCTGATTTGCTTGGTTGGATCCAAGAGTCCAGATCGCAATCGCTGTCTTCGCCGTCTTCAGACACTGCGTTGACACTTTCAAATATCACCCCGCCGCTTGTAAACTGGATCGGCCCTTTACCTAGTGACGCACTGCGAGAGGAGGAGGCTTCAGCCGCAGGAGAGTATCCTAACCCAAACTTGTCCTGTTTGTTAGGTATTTCTAGAATTCTCCCCCAACCTGGGGTAGATCCGGCTTGAACAACGGCCCGGGCTTCCTTGAAGGAAGAGAGAGTCATCTCTGGTTTCTTAGTGATTACAGGAGCTATGTTCTTGACTTTAACAGCTTCGAACGCCTGACATAGAGTTTCTTGGATTTCCCCATCCATCTCAACATACTTGAAGGACGACAAATGGCTCACCATTAGGTCTTCCTCGCCACAAACAGTCACGATGCTGCCTCCGACAGCATACTTGAGTTTCTGGTGCAACGTGGAGGTCACGGCGCCAGCAGAATGGATCCATGGCTGGCCTAGGAGACAACTATAGGCTGGCATGATGTCCATAATGTAGAAGATTGCGTCGAAAGTTTTCGGCCCAACTTGGATTGGTAGTGTCACCTCCCCGAAAACATGACGTTTGGTTCCATCGAACGCTTTCACAACCAGATCACTGGGTGTGCAAATCAATCCTCGAGTATCCAACTTCATAAATGCTTTCTTCGGTAGAACATTGAGCGATGACCCTGTGTCCACCAACACATGAGACATAATCGTTCCCTTACACTCTATCGAGATGTGCAGAGCACTATTGTGGTTCCTTCCCTTCGGCGTCAGCTCCAAGTCAGTGAACCCTAACCCGTTTCCAGCATTCACGTGGGCTACAACCCCTTCCAACTGGTTGACCGATATTTCCTGCGGCACATACGTGGCATTCAAGACCTTTAACAGCGCATTGCGATGTGCCTCAGAACACAGCAACAGATTCAGAATGGAGATTTTCGAGGGTGTTTGATGGAGATGATCCACGATCTTGTAATCACTCTTCTTAATCAACCTCATAAACTCTTCAGCGTCTTTAACAAGTAAGTCCTTCTCTACCCCACGAGGGGTTTCTTCGACGACTTTACTCTTTCCCTTATCGGTTACTTCAGCTTTGTTCGCCACAACCTCCGGTGGAGCAAATACCCTTCCGCTGTGTGTGGTTCCACCAATTCCCACTAGGTTATCCACACACGACCCTGATGGTTCCAATTCCAACTTCTGTCTGTTGCAGTAGACGTCTGCCCCATAATGCCATGGGACAGCATTGGTGCTTTCGAAAGGTATCGGCCCAGCCTTGGTGATGGTAATCGTGGGCGGTCTGGGTGCAGAAATAGTGATCGTCCTGCGAGGGATGGTGATGGTGGCAACCTCATCATCTTGCTTCAGCATTACCTCTCCAGATCCACATTCGGCCCTCCGGCTAAATTGCAAGATCCCTTCGGTCATCAAACTCTGAATCCCTTTTATCAACTGTTCACATCCATCAGAACGAGTCGCATAGCCCATACATAATTCCCCACAGCCTGGGAAGAAACCTCTCTTCATCAGCTTGGCTTTGACGAAGCTAAGCGATGTCTTCAAATCCCTGACGTCAGTCAGTAGATCCAAATTCTCGTCTTCAATAATGGCATTCACCCCACCTCCCTTATGATTCGGCATAGGGTTCTTCGTGACGTTTGGCACATTATCTGAGAAGTTGATGATCTTAGCATCCACCATGTCTTGCACCTTGTGCTTGAAGGCTTTGCAATTTTCTATCGTGTGGCCTGGTGCCCCTGAGTGAAACTCACAAGTTGCATTCACATCATAACCTGGCAGAGGTGCCCCTGTCAAGGGAGCCAGGGTTCTCTTCTGGATTAGCTGCAATTGAAGCAGAGTCTGTAACAGCTGAGCATAAGACATAGGCGGCGTTTCAAGATGACGACTCGATAGAGGTGCCCTGTTCTGATACTTTCTGTACCCTTGCTGATTTGGTTGCTGCTGCTGCTGTTGTGGCTGGGGTTGTTGGACAGCGGGGATGGTTATACTGGCCACCTGCTGGTGCTGGCCCTTGCCCTTCCTTCGAGCATTAGACATGGCGCTCGTCTCTCCTTCTCGCCTTTTGTTACCATACGGTTTCTTTCCTCCTCCAGCTGAGGATAAATCACCTTGAATTTTCCCCAGTTTGATCCCGTTTTCAACGTGCTCACCCGTGATAATGAGATCTGAGAAGCTTCCAGACATACTGCTGACCAATTTCTCGTAATAAACCCCTAGGAGGGTGGCTACGAACATTTCAACAAGCTCCCGTTCAACCATCGGCGGATGAACCCTAGCTGCTAATTCACGCCACCTCTGGGCGTATTCTTTGAACCCTTCGTTGTTCCTCTGTGACAAATTTTGCAGTTGGACCCGGTTCGGAGCCAAGTCACTGTTATATTGGTAATGGTGCATGAATGCTTTAGCAAGTTCCTTCCACGTGTGCACACTGGTAGGTTCCAGACTCATGTACCATTCCAGGGAGGGCCCGGACAAGCTATCCTGAAAGAAGTGCATCAGCAACTTCTCGTCTTCAGAGTGAGCAGACATTTTCTGGTAGTATGATCTCAGATGGACGCGAGGGCAAGTGGTGCCCTTGTACTTCTCAAAGTCGGGTACCTTGAACTTGGGAGGCACCTTGAAATCAGCAATCAGTCCCAGCTTGGACATGTCAACACCCATAGTGTTCAGGTTCTCGAAATTCCTCATCTTGTCCTCAAGTGCCTTAAACCTCAGACGTGCTTCAGCAGTCAGCTCTCCCTCAGCACCTCTCTGTGAGAACACATCGTCTTGACGGTCTTCTAACCATGGCTGAGGCCCATACAGATTTCCAACACCTGTGTTGCCGTTGCCCAGCCCAACATTGACATTAGCTTCGAAATTCCCATTACCGACGCCAGTCGTATTACCATTGAGTCCCATGTTAGCGATCCCATTGCCGTTGGCACTACCGTTCCCCCCAGTCACGGGGATGCCATTCTGAGGAGTTTCAACAGGTGGAGGGGTTGGAACAGTCCCACCATGGAGTACACCATTGCTGTCAACCCTTGAAATCAGAGGTTGGACCAATGTTCTGAGCTGGTCTTGGCCGTTGGCAACCACTTGCATGAACTCCATGAAGCGGTCCATCCTCTCTCGGAGTTCTTGAACGTCAGTCTGCACTTGCTCCATAGCTCTAGCTCGATTTTCTTTGGTCGGATAGCGGTGGATAGGTCTTTTGATCAATCCTGGAACAACCTGCATACACAAAGGGTTAGAAAAAACGACAAAGTGCTCGTTATGCAGATGCTTCATGCAAATGCAAACGTGTGTCTGTGTGTTAGGGAGATTTCCCCCGATCCTAGTGCCTGAGTGCGAGTGCTGATAATAAGAAGTCCGAGTCCAGTCATGGAAATAACATCTCAGATATAAAGAAAGCCCATCAAGGCGGTACACAACGTCACTGGATACAAGCAGAATCAATAGCATGACCTCGACCAACAAGCCTGGTGATGGTCAGCATACAATAATGATCAATACAAAAGGATTACAAATAGTCAAGCACGGCCACGGGCGCGAAACTTTTCTAACAACCCCTTCGTTTCTGGATGATCAGGCCGAGTGAGCAACCCTTCGACGAGTAACTCTCTCTGCATAATGGTGTATTGAATACCTTCAACTGAATCTTCCCATGCTCCTTCGCCGAAACAATCTTCTAACTTCCGCTTCTTGGATTCAAACATCAGCTTGCGCTCCTTCAGGTTAGCAAGGGCCTTGTTGAGCTGGCATTCAGCGGCGTATCTGCGAGCGGTTTCTTCATCAAACCTTTTCTCACTAGCCTTCCCCTGGGCTTTCAGCTTAGAGATCTGTTGCTTCAGCTTATCCTCCCGTTCTTTGCCGTTGGCTAGGGTGGCCTTCCAATGCTGATTGAACTTGGATATTCTCTAGTACGCTTCATCCAAGTGTTGCTTCTTAGTGGCCAGTACGTCATTAACGGCTTTGAAGTCCCGACCCAAGCGCTTACGCTCAGCCGTCTGCTTAGTCAAATCTGTCCCTAACTGGTTCACCGGCTCCGTCTGCCTCTTGAAGGAATGAACGGCTTCGCTTTTCTCGCTTCTGAGTTGAGCCAATTCTTTCTCCAGTTCTTCATTTTCCCTCTTCAGCTCGTCTCTCTCAGCTAACACCTGATTATGCTGCTGAATAGGCACGGTGGTAGGCTCTTCAATCACTGGAGGGCTTTCTGGCTTGGCAGGAGGAAACGGCATCCCTATAGCATCTGCTCTGGCTCTGATCCAAGTCACATACGGAGCGTAGGCTTGGCTATTACTTTTCCCCAACAACGACTTTCCCCGCTTACAGATACCATTCCAAGCGTGCTGAAGCTTAGACAACATATCCCCCTCTAGAAGTCCAGTGAGGTACAGAGATTCCTGCACCTCTTCATCCTTCGGCGGAGCTCTCAAAGCATAAGCAAATTGTCGGACCAGCAGAGATGGATTATAGTTGATACAGCCCTTCCTGCCTATCAAAGGCACATTTGGAAACCCACTGCAGCTGAAGATAATCTCAGTACCCAACCTATCTCTATCAAACCAGGCAATATCCTCCGCTGACAGACTCATCAAGCGCTCAGACCACTCAGCTGCGGCTGCAGACGAAGCAAAGGGACCCTTCTTGGGTAGGTGACTATCAAGCCATCTATAGAGTAGGGGCACACAGCACGAGATATTCTTGCCCCTTCTATTCTCGTTTTTGTAGTGGACGGAATGGTAAACATCTCCAATCAAGGTAGGGACTGGATTTCCTGATGCAAAGATGTGGAAGGCGTCGAAGTCTACAAAGTCGGGCATATTGGGGAACAGAAGGATGCCATATATGCACATAGCAAGGATGGCGTTGAACACGATCCAACATCCGTCTTTGGCACACTGCTGAGCCTTTCCCGCTAAGAACTGCAAGGAGAAACCGAGAACCCTGTTCCAACTAGACAAGACCAACTCAGAGGCATCTAGGTGAAGTGAGGGAGCTAGACTAGCCAGATTAGGCTCAGCATCCATATGAACAAAGGGCATCTGACTCTTGATAGGCACACCTAACAAATCAACGTACTCCTCTAGTGTGGGTGCGAGAATAAAGTCCTGGAAAGTAAAGCATCTCAACGGAGGATCGTATAACTGCAGCAAGGCGTGCAACCCATTCAACTCAAACACAGAGGGTTTACGAACCAGGCTGAGCAGTTTCCCATAAGACTTTTTGAATTCATCTCTCACAAAATCATCTGCCAAAGCAATCAAACCAGTCAGCTGAACAACATCAGGAGTGGGGAGCTTGTAGGCCACAGTCTTCCTCAGAAAGCCCATGATAGCATAATAGGAGGCAAGAAAACCTGAACCAGGGGAAACGGTACCTGCAACACAGACACACGTTAATGAAATGCCAATGAGTATGCAACGCAATGTAAAATGTAATCATGCGGCAGGAGATCAAGACAAATGTGTTGTTGAGGAGATGAGGGCTCTGTATCAACAAAACCACAGTACTGCTCTGTCAAGAACAACCACTATCTCTGATAAGAGGAAAACCCAGGTATCAGACCATAAATCTGCTCTCTGATGATGAGAACCTCTGATACCAACAAAACTGATTCACTATCAAGAAAACTAGGTAGTCTGAAGGTTAAGGCTTCCTGCAACAAACCCAACCCTGCTCACAGGTATGGACCTAACCTGACACAAGTTCGGCATCCTATGCGGTCATCAGCATCATAGACATTCAAGAGGGGTGATACGATACCCAGAAGGTGTGGCATCACCGTCTCCTGAAGCGGCCTCACTCAGCTGAATTCCAAATGATCGGTCCCCAGAGTCGACAATCCTCCAAACCAACAACCCCTCAGGCCCAAAGGTCCGGAAAAGAAGTCAACCGGGAGAACCTCGTTTGAGCATGGATTTCATGAGACACTAGTACCTGCAAAGCAAGCACGCGCCCACTAATTTCCACAGCTAATGCTAGGTACACTCAAGCCTGGGTCTGGCTCCTCACTCATCAGAATGCCCCTCCAACAACAGCACAGATAATCATATCATACTGAAAATAAAGTGCGGGAAATAAAATGCGATAAATAAACACAACCCAACAAGTAATCATACAAGCGCTAGGATTGACTCTCGAAGGGGACGTTGGATCCCCAAACTGACTCGCATACGGGATGTTGGATCCCAGGAAACTATCAATTCCCCAGCAGAGTCACCAGCTGTCGCTACCGCAAAAATAAGGTGCCAGCAAAACAGAAGAGTCGCCACCTTTCGTTATTTATCCCTCAGAGCAGGAAAGGAAACGATCGGAAAAACCTGACGAAAAGGGTATAAGACGAGGTCATCGCAACCATTGTCTGGGTTCGGGAGTCGGTTACGCAAGGGGAAGGTATTAGCACCCCTCACGTCCATCGTACTCGATGGGATCCACGCTTGTTGTGTTTATCTGACGGGTTGATTTTATCTATCTACCTATCAAGGCTGGCTTAAAAGGAAAAGAAAATAACTCGGCAAAGCGTCGCGCTTTATGCCTACATATTCTCATCAGAGAATGAGAAATCAGAGTCAACGTAGTTCGCCTAACTACAGGTTACGGGGAAGGTGGCTCGCCAATACGTTAGTATTGTGCCTACATACTCTCAACAGGTGTGAGATATCAGAGCTTACGTAGTTCGGGATAATACGGATTACGGGAATTCAGATTCATTTGTTTTATCGAGTAGGGTTAATAAACAGTTCCAGTAGTTTGGCATACGCAGCTCGACCCCTGAAGACTTAGGCGTTACCGTTTGCGGTAGAACTGGGAGTTAACGACACTCTTTTCTTCAGAAAAGCTTCCTTTGAATTATGGGCCCACGGGGCAAAAAGGTTTGAAGTTTGTTTTCTGTCTTTTACGGAAGAATTGTGTTTTATGAATGTTTGCAACTAATATCGCACTAGAGACTATGATCTGAGAGTGAATGCATCGCATGTCACCCAAAGGGTGCCATACTAAACATCCAAGCTGTCGAAAAGAACTCTCCGACAACCCTTTCTCAGATAGCTTAAGGCTCGTAACGTACGACGTCAGTTAACCTTTATTACTGTGTTTTAATTTGTTTTGAGATGAGAAGAGAGAACGAACAGGCTTAACTAAAGGGAGACTATCAAGTCCTAATGTTATCATGCCAAGGATTCATCCTATGGTGGAGGTTTGAAACAGGGAACTCCTAGAAGTTATCATGCATAGGTTTCAACCTAAAGTTCTAATCATCACTTCCTTATCAAAGGAAGTGAGATTCCTAAGGGATCATGTCAATGATAAACAGAAACAGATAAAGCATCAACATAAACAGTAAACAGTAAACGACTGTAAAATGCATGCAATGCAAGTGAGGGAGGAAATGTGTGTGGGGCATCGGCCTCCACAAGCTCATCTCGACCTCAAGCCAGATATGAATAACTGTAATCATACAGGAGAATAAAATAAAATGCCATCAAGCAAATCACAAACCACATAGGCAAGGGAGCAGAGCTCTACCGAATACCCGCAAGCAAAGCCATACCGTAACAATACAAGCAAAGGGAACAACTCAACCTCTAGTGCAATCATGCTCCTAGTTTACATCAGTCTAAATATGAACTTATTCTAATGCATCAAGCAAATCAAACAAGTCACACCAATACAATTGCACAGAAAGCAAACAGACAGACAAGCAGCTCAACAGTTTCCACAGCTTCACAGCAAAGCAATCTTCTGACAGCAGTTCAGTCCTCAGTCTTCAACTAATCTTCAAGGCTATCATCTCCAATATCAAGTATCAACTTGCTTCTTCAAGATTTCAATACATCAAGCATAAGTATCAACTTATTCTTTCTTCTTCATCAAGCCTCAGCTCTTTCTTCCTTACAAGTATCACATTGCTCTTCCTGATCTACAAGCTTCAGCTTTAATGTTAGTCTTCAAACACAGAGAAGTGTCAACTTCTAGCCTCTTCAACAAGGAACTCCATCCTCTAGCAAGGGAGAAAGATTCATTTGATAAGAGCAAAGTTTGGATGGTTGGTAGCAGAGTGAAGACCAAAGGTCATCACTAAGCATCCTATCATAAGAGGAAGGGACCTTCAAAGGTTCTACCAGCTTGTAAAGAGCCACACATCCTACCAAAGGAGGGATGAGGCCTTTACAAGGGGACCTTACATCATAGGGAAGAATGGAAGTGATCAACATCTTCCATGTTTATGAAGGAAGAGAATCTATCTAGAAGCTCTGCCTACAAACCCTAATCTTAACACCTAATCAACACTACACCAAAAGAAGGGAGATCTTCACATCCAAGCTTCTTTAAACACTCCATGGTAGCCCAAACTTGTCTTCAACATCATCCAAGAGCAAGAGGGACAAAACCCTAATCTAAGGGAACTAAAGAAGTCATTCTAGTTGAATTAGTGCATTAGAATCATCTAAAGTTAGCACTTAAACTAAAATAAAACAAATATAGTAAACTACATTGTAAATTCCTACAAAAATTCCTAAGGGACCCTAATTCAATCATGAATCTACCATACAAAAATCATAGGTTGAATCATCCACCAAGTTCTAGATATAAAACCTAAATCATAAGGTACTAACCATAAACCCTAAAAAGGGAGCTCCTAAAGTTTCAACCCAAAACTACCACCTACATTCATCACAAAAATGTGAGAAAAATCTAGGGGGAACATGCATATTTATGCTAGCTACACACAAAAAATCAAGGCAAGAATCACCATCACATGATCAAACCAAATTCAACAAAATAAAGCCTCAACCATGATTATTTCAATATCAATTAAAATTCAACAAATGCAAATAAAATAAAAAATGCATGAAATATTAATATTTTTTATCTTAAAAAAACTAGATTCAATCATGAATCAATGGAAAAAGAATGGAATCATTTGACTTATTTTTCAATTTTTTATGGATTATTCAATAACCTATGCAAAATGAAGAAATAAAAGAAAATCAATGAGAAATTAATAAGCGCGTGGTGTGAATAGCATATTTTCTCAGTTCATTATCCAGACTGGGCCAGAAGTGGGGTGTTGATATCAATTAGTGACTTAAGCCCATGACCAACATTTAAGTTATACGGTGTGTTTTGGCTTTTACTCAGACTCTTCACAAAATCTCCCTCACTCGTGGCCGTTAGATCCTCATCTGGTCAAAGGTCCACATCTAATCCAATGGCTATGAGGTTTTCTTCTTCCTTTTGAATTTCTGAACTTCCTCCACCTGCGCGTGCGAAGGTCACCGCCGGTGACTTCTCCGGTCAGCCTCATCCAACCCTAACTCTCTCCACAGGCCTCCATTCCAAATGGTTACTACACGAATCTTGTCCCAAATTTCACAAGGAATCTTCCTATACTACTCAATCATTCTAAAAGCTCAAGAATCCAAGAATAGCAATCTCAACCAAAAATTGCATAAACCCTAAATTGTCACTAATCTTCCAATTAATGATCCAGAAAGCTTCCTACACCAACCTACAATGATTCTAACCTAACAAATCCTATTGATTCTACTTAAATTAAGCCATGGAATGAGAATTACATAACTGGTAAAATCGCGTGAACAGAGTACTCAAATCTTCAAATCAACCCTCAAGAACTTCCAAACTCCTTCACTAGCATCCAAGGAAGGTTCTGTATGCAAAGAAATGAGTTGAAATGCCTTGAATTCTTGAACCCGATTCTGAGTTGCAGATGAAGAATTTGCAATGCCAACTCACGATTCTTCCACAGTTTTGCCTTGAATTCAATCTGGGATCAACCACTAACACTAGAGCAAGTTATTGGGAGCCAAAGAATGGATTGAAATTGATCCAAACCTTGTAACAGAATTGGATTTGCAAGAAGAAATTTCAAAGTTCAATCTCACTATTCTCCCTCAATTCTCACTAACCTTGGCCTTGGATCACTTCATGTGTTTATATAGAGCATGACTGAATGATCTAGAAAGTTCTGGATCAATCTAATGAGAAGTTCAATATCTCATGTCATGGAAAATTCAATCTCATGCCATCCTCATACCAGCTCTGCTAACAGCTTGCATTTGCCCTTCAACCTCATCCAAATTCTCCTCAAATGAGATTATGAAGGTGTTTGAATGTGTTAGCACCTTGGTTTTGCACTTGTGTGTAGTTTGGCATATGTAACTTAAGCCTTAAGCAAGCAAATGCAACTCCATGATTTTGACCTTAAATGAGAAAATTAATATTGCCAATGCCTTTAAAATGTCATTTCTGATCAAAATGACATATTACATGCCTTATCTTGGCTTTGGAATGAAATATCACAAATTTGGTCCTTTTAATGAACTTTAATTCTTCCTTTTTAAGCCAATTTTGCAATTTTGAGTTACAAGCACTTCCAACCTCTCATGACCACTTAGATAGCCTTAAAACATCGTTTTGAACAAGTTTGATGTTGAACATTTTCCCATTTGAAGCTTGCAAATAGGAGTTATGGCCTTATGATTGAAATGACCTGTAATCTCCAAATGTCCAAAATACCCTTGACTTGTCAAAGCCATAACTTGAGTTATACAAATCCTATCAAGGACTTCTAGTACTCTCTAGAAATCTAAGAGGATAAGGAACCACATTCATGTTGACCAAAAGTTCATAGGAATCATCCTTCTGGGGAAAACGTTTCATGCAAGTTGGGTAACTTTCAAGCTCCAAATTCACATTCCTCAAATGACTTGTAACTTGTCAAAGCTATAACTTGAGCTCTACAAATCCTATCAAGGACTTCTAGCACTAAAATTAAAGCTAAGATCATGCTCTACAACAATCATGTTGGGGCAAGATGAGATGGCAATCACATCTTGAGCTAAATTGCCTTGAAGATAGGGGCCAAACTAGGGGATTTTACACTGTCAAGCCTTAGAAACCCTAACTTGCAACTTCTCAAACCCTTCAATCATGATGAGTTAACCTTGGAATCATCATTAGAACATCTTAATGCATCAATCCATGATCACATGGCTCTTTTATTAGGTCTCAACCTTCTTCAAATCATCAGTTGACTTAGGGTTGACCCAGTCAAACCCTAGCTGCACCACTCATGGCTGAGGCTTCTTAATCATGCACAATGACCTGTCTAGGCTTCAAAGTGATCTTCAACCCTTCTCATGAGCTCTCTCAAGACCTCAAGTCCAACTTCATGGCTTCAGAATCATCTGATGGTCTTCCCCATACCTCTCAAGTTAGGAGACCTACACACTTGGCTTCAACCACTCTCTCTGAGGATCTTTTAACTTCTCTGACAAGGATATCAACCCTTAAACATCTGAATAACCTTCTTAGCTAGCTTCATAGTCTTGTATAGCTCTTAATTGGTAATCATACCTCTTGATCTCCTGCATACATGTCAATGAAATGCAAATGATAATGCTAATGTGAATGAAATGAAACATAAGCTAGGTAAAGAAGTGTTGAGCAAATTTTGGGGTGCAACAATAGTCTCTAGTGCGACTGAGATTGCAAACATCTTAAAAAACAGTTCTTTCGTAAAAAAACTCAAACAAACAATCAAACTCTGTTTTTGTCCTCTTTGACCTTTAATCAGGAAAACCCTTTCTTAAGGAGATAAAAAACTGTCAGACAAACTTGTGTCTTCCGTAGCCCGAACTACGTTTGCTCTGATCTTTCATGTTGTATGAAAGTACGTAGGCACGAGATGTGATATCTCGGCGAGCAACCTTCCCCCCTTAACCCGTAGTTAGGCGAACTACGTTGACTCTGATTTCTGTTCCAGACGGGAATACGTAGGCATAAAGTGTGACACTTTGCCGAGTCATTTTATTTTCTTTGTAGACCAGACCTTTAGAGTAGATAGATAAACACACCCTTAGATAGAAAAAAAGCATGGATCCCGTCGAGTACGACGGACGTGAGGGGTGCTAATACCTTCCCCTTAACCGACTCCCGAATCCAGGATTTGGTTGCGATGACCATTCCTTTCCCTCTTTGCGTTAGGTTTTCTCTGAGCGTTTCCTTTCCCTCTTTTGGGATAAATAACACACGGTGGCGACTCTTCTGTCATGGCCGGCGCCGTTTTTCGCAGTAGCGACAGCTGGCGACTCTGCTGGGGACGTTCTGGTTCCCTATGCAAGTCAATCCTAGCGCTTGTTTTTCCGTCTGGGGTTTTGTATTTATTTTTCTGTCTTTACTTTCAGTACTGTATATATTTGTTGTTGTGCTGTGGGTAGAGGGTTAGTTTGAGAGATAAGCCGGACCTGAGCTTGAGTGCACATAGACTTAGAAGTAGAGAGTAGTGGTTAGCCTGCTTGCTTTGCTCGCACCAGCTAGCTACGAAATTTACACTCAGACGAGATTCTCTTTGATGGCATCTTGCCTGGCCCTTTGGGCTCGACAGGTTGTTGGACTTGAGGGTTGTCGATTCTGGGAACCTATCATTTGGGATTCGGCTAAGTGAGGCCTCTTCAAGGGATGATGATGCCACACCTTCTGGGTATCGTATCATCGCCCTTGAAAGTCTGTGACGCTGATGACCGCATAGGATGCCGTACCTCGTCTGCGAGTTAAGTACATACCTGTGAGAGGGTAAGTGGGTCTTTTTGCAGGAAAACTCTGGCCTCAGACTACCTGGTTTGTCTCTGTCAGTGAGAATTGGTTGTGAGGGTTCTTTTGTGGTTGGTTTGGTTTGAGGAGAAGATCTGATGGTTCTAAAGTGGCAGTACAACACAACACAGTTCTTCAGCATTGCACTTGATCCCCTGTCTGCATATGCATCTGCATTTTCATGTTTGCATTTTATTAACATGTATTTATATTGCAGGTGTGCTTTTTCCCCTCAGATTCTAGTGTTCTTCTTTCCAGACATGGAGTCCATGAAGAGAACAGTTGCTTACAGGTTGCCGTCTCCAGATATTAGTTCCTTATTGCAATTGGTTGCTCTAGCAGATAAGAGAGTGAGGGCTGAGTTTAGAGAGTCTTATGGGAAACTGCTCAGTTTGTTGTGCAGACCTTTTGTGTTTGAGATGACTGGATTGTATACCTTGATGCAGTTTTACGAGCCTCAGTTGAGATGCTTCTTATTCCCTGATTTTATTCTGGCTCCGACTTTGGAGGAATATTCTGATATGCTAGGAGTGCCTGTGTTAGATCAGATGCCTTTTAGTCACGAGGATACTGAGCCTGAGTTGGCTAAGCTTGCTGAGATTGTCAGTTTAGATGCTTCTGAGTTCCCCGGAGGTTTGGTCAAGTTGAATGGAGCTTATGGTTTTCATCTTTCTTGCTTAGTTGAGAAGGCTACGCAGTGTACGAAGGATGGATGTTGGATTGTCTTCAATGCTATTCTGGCTGTTTGCATTTATGGGATTGTATTGTTCCCGAACCTGCCTGATTTTGTTGATTCAGATGCTTTCTTTATTCTTGCCTCGAAGAATCCGGTGCCTACTCTCTTGGGTGACGTTTATCATTCTATTCATTATAAGAATGAGAAGCGTCGGGGAAAGAATGTTTCTTGCTGTGTACCTCTTCTATACAGGTGGTTTCAAGGACATCTTCCTAAGAAGGGACCTTTTGTTGATACTGCTGGTACTTTAGATTGGTCTTCCAGATTGATGGGATTGTGTGCCGAGAACATTGTTTGGTTTGATCAGAACTTGCTCGGAGTGGATATTATATATAGTTGCAGTGGCTTTCCGAATGTTCCTTTGATTGGACGGAAAGGTTGTATTAACTATAACCCTTCTCTACTTGTGAGATAGTTTGGCTATGCTTTGAGGGACTCTCCGGTTGAAGACGAGATACAGGAATCTCTGTATCTCACAGGGTTATTAGATGGAGATGTTTTGGTCAGATTGAGGCGTGCTTGGGGTAATATTCACAAAAGAGGAAAGACATTGCTTAGTAAGAGTGACAGTCGAGCTTATAATCCTTATCGGCTCTGGATCCATGAGAGAGTTAGGACTTCTTTGATGCCATATCCTTCTGCAGAACCTTTGTATCTTCCGGTGATCGAGGAACCTGCTTCAGTAGAGATTGAGAAGTATAACAAGCTGCTGGCTGAGAAGGAAGAGTTGCAGAGAGCAAATGAAGAGCTAGAGAAAGATATTTTCCAGCTTAGGCATGAGAAGAATGAGGCAACTTTCACTTTGAAGAAGCAGACTGAGATGATTAATAGGTTGGGTTCAGATTTGACCGAAGAGACCAGCAAGAGAGAGAAAGTAGGAGTAACCCTGAATGGTGTTAGTAGTGTACTTGCTACTAAGAAAGAACTTCTGAACAAGGCTTATTCTCGACTTTCCAAGTGGGAATCTTTGTGGAATGCCACGCTTACTAGCCGTAAGGAGCGTGAAGATGAGTTGAAGCTTCAGATTTCCCAGTTAGAGGAGCAGCTCAGTGCTAAGGATGCAAAGATTGATGAAGAGGTATCTCTTAGACGTGACGCTGAGTCTAGAGTGAGCAACATGGTCAAAGAGACTAGGGTTGGTGAATTGAAGGCTGGCTCCAAGAGATGCAAGGTTGATGAGTGTTTTGGCAGGGGAGCCTGTGAAGAGGACGCAAAAAAGCTGAGATCCACCGTCGAGCGGCATGCATTACTGATACAGGAGTTAATCTCCAGACTAGGTCATTCGGAGACGTTGCAGATATTGGAAGATGTCAGGGTGCGCCATTTGGCCTGATTTATCTTTGCTTTTCTCTTGTTATCTGTACTTCTATTTTGACCATCGCCAGACTTGTTGGCCGAGGTTTTTTCAGTTGTATCTTTGTACTCTGCCTCTTGGCATTTGTTTATGTATGAGGTTTCTGTTTATGCGTTTTCTTACTTGGGACTCCATTGTCGTTATGGCTTCTTCTTCGTGTTAGCTCCCAAATTCGACACTGCCTTGGGTTGCTAAACATTAAGACATAATTAATGTCTAAGTAAAATGAAGCAAAGAGGTTTCGACAGCCTCTAAGGAATCTTCTAAGCTAAACGGTTGAAATAACTTAGAAAAAATTAAGAAACCTAAAGTTATGAGCATTTCGACCGTGTCAGAGGTAGTTCGACCGAAATTCTGCAGGAGGATTGCTACGTCGTTTTGAAATTCAAAATTTGGAGGGAGCGGTTCTGTTCATAAGACACGTGGCGAGTTCTAGAGCAGGAAGTTACATGCAATTGACACTTGTTAGATCAAGGAGATACTAGGAAGTTTTTAGCAGTTAATTATTAGCATTATAAATAGGGATTTGTTAGACAGATTTCTGGGTGTTTTACCATTTGTACAAAGTAATTCCAATCAAATTTACTCAAAGTACCCGAGTGTGAGAAAAGAGTATTTTCACGGAGAATGTACGTTATGTAAAATCACCAACTTTTCAATAAAGTCTTTTACAATTTCAGCAACATTTACATTTCCTCTATCGAACCACTTGTGCAAGTGTTACCTTTTTGCCTTTACCTTTCCTGCATCCTTTACTCCAATTCCTCTTTTTCTTTAAACTTTTTACCTTCTTCGATCAGCCTTTTACAAATCTTTTACAGCGTTTCTTTAAGTTTATGCACTTTAAAATACCCAGTCAAAGTCTTTTTCATTACAAGCACATTTACCAATTCGTTATTACAAGTACTTTAAATCTAATTCTAAACGAAGAATACTTTAGCACATGTCCTAGGATCAATCTGATCGATCCTGTGAGTCACCAAAGTCAAATTTGGAAGATCAGCGGTTGTTTTCCGATTTTCAAGGGAAACAAAATGGCACGCCCAGTGGGACAGTGCTAAATATCCCTGCGATTTAGAATTAAAAGATTCTCATTTACAAGTCTTAATAGTCTTCGTAGAAAGTACATTATATGTTACTAAGAAGTGGTAGAATTACCGCTGCTAACGAAGAAAGACGAACAATCCTTAGGAATATGGCGACGGAAACGAACCAGCCAAACAATCATAACCCACAAGTCGAAGGTTCTGGCGAAGGAACCAGTAACAACATGGTCCCACCGCCTATACCATCGACAGGAGAGCAAGTAACGCCTCCCATAAGGTCAGAACAAACCTTCGCCCCAGTAGGATCTGGGACAAAGATAGTTAGGCCTTACACACAACCCGTATTGGAGTATATTGGGCCACCAGTGTCGAATCCCCAAACTCCAATAGCAGGACCATCAGTGTCAAGGCAGTTTGCCCCTTTTGGTCTTTCGCAGTTGCCAAGGAATCCCCCGTATGGGATGCCAACGACTGTAATGCAGGGGCTGCAAAATGCGCCCCCAATATTTTCTGAAAACACAATGGCGTCACCTTTGCAAGGATCAGGATCTGGTTCAAACATTGGTCGAAACCCTCAGAGTTTAAGTCTAAGATATTCGACTCAAGGTCCCAATCTAACCAATACGTCTGTTGCCTGTTTGAGGCCGCAGATGGATGAGAGTAACTTACAGATGGTTCAAACCCTCTCCCAGACTATGGGTGAGATCTTTCAGCCATTAATTCGAGACACAACTCACGCTAACCAACAACTGGCGACACAGTTAACACGCTTGACTGAATTTATAAGGGTACCTCCGTTAGAAAGGAACCAAGACCCTGTGGAGAATACTCCACAACAAATTCCAAGAGTGGCGCCAGAAGCCAATTTAGAGAACCAAGGAGGAATAGACCCTTATGTTATCGAAACTCCTAGAGTCCAGGTCGAGGGAAACCCAGAAATATTTATGGTGAATCGAAACCAGGATGCAGACAATGTGGTCCAGCAAGTACGACGCAACAACCTCGCGGTCGAAAACAACTTGGCTACGATGGTAGAAAGAATCATGACTCGAAATGGCCTAAACACTGGGTTTACTAGGCCAAATTATACTTCACCAATAGTCGACTACATCCTTCGAGTGGAATTACCCCCTAGGACCAAGGTGTCTAAGTTCACTAAGTTTTCAGGGGACACGACGGAGTCCACTGTCGAACACGTAGCACGCTACATAATTGAGGCTGGGGAGATAGCCAATGACGAAAGCCTTAGGATAAAATACTTCCCAAGTTCTCTTACAAAGAACGCCTTCACGTGGTTTACCACTTTACCACCAAGTACAATATGTAACTGGACGCAGTTAGAACGACTCTTCCATGAACAGTTTTACATGGGCCAGGCGAAGATTAGTTTGAAAGAGTTGGCCAGTGTAAAGCGTAAGTTTTCAGAGCCAATCGAAGAATACCTCAATAGGTTTTGACTACTTAAGGCAAGGTGTTTTACACAGGTGCCTGAACATGAGTTGGTCGAAATGGCAGCAGGAGGTTTAGATTACTCTATTAGGAAGAAATTAGATACGCAGTCTCTGAGAGATATGGCCCAATTGGCCGACAGAGTCCGACAGCTAGAAAGGCTGAAAGACGAAAAGGCGAGATTTAACAAAGGCAAGAAAGTAGCATTTGTCGAACTCAACGAAAGTAGCGAAGGGGCTTGCGAAGAGTTCCCCTACTTCGAGGAGAACGAAGTCGATCTTGCTGAATTAAAACAGGGTCCCCCATATTCTTGTCGGGTACTGGCCCCTCCTCAAGGAAAGGGCTTTGTCGAATCAGAAAAGAATGACAGGTTCCCTAAGAAAACTTACACCTTTGACATCACGAAATGTGATAAAATCTTCGATTTGCTAGTAAAAGATGGGCAGATGATAGTGCCGACTGGTGCTAAAACACCGCCCTTAGAGCAGCAGAAAAAGAGAGGTTTTTATAAGTACCATAATTTTCTGGGTCATAAAACATCTCAATGTTTTCTTTTCAGGGATCTCGTCCAGATGAAAAGGCGAAGGGCCAGATGAAGGTGGATGTTGATCCGCTGCAATTGGCTGATGCTCTTTATACTGAACCTATGGAAGCAAACATGATAGATGCTACTGAGGGCATCGAGTTTTCTGTTAACATGATGGAGGTCACTGAGGACCTCATTTTAGCACCAGTGATGGCGAAATTCGTCATGGGTTTCGGTTTGGACGATGCGGCAGTCACAGTCAAGGAGAATACTGGTCGAAACGATAACGATTCAAGTCTAGGGGTTCAAAGTCATCCAAGTTACACCATGGTAACCAAGGAAACAGCTGACCATTTTGTCAGAATGGACCAGGCCACTGAGGGCTTGGAAAGAATGGAGCTGGCTGGGACGGTCGAAGTTAATATGGTCGAAATTAACCCATCGGAGACCATGGAAGAGAAAGAATCAAAACACCATGAGGGATGTAGCAGGTTAGCATACCCTGAGATAGAAGAGTCAATCGTTGGTTTTTTACATCGGTGCAAAGACAATGGATCAAGCGTGATGCTGTGCCCCAGGTGCAGCGCCATTTTCGATAGAAAAGCAGCAGAGAAGTTAGAGGGAGAACGTCGACATCGACTGAACAGAGGTGGCCATGGTTTTGATCAACGAAAGAGCTACCACAGGAGGACAGAAGACAAACAGTCTGAACCTCAAATCAGGCCACCAAGTGCTAGGCCCGCCAGTTTCAAACCTGTTGTCGATTCCGCTGATGGAAAATGGAGGAAACCTAATGAAGAGAGGGCGCAAGGGCAGCAAAGGTGGAAGAATTTCGAAGTGAATCGAGGATCTTCGGTCTCCTACAGCAAGGAGTATCAATCCTCAAAAACAGCGCACGTATTTGAAAACTATAAAGGTAAGAATCCTATGACTAGATCTCAATGGAGGAGAGAGAAAAGAAGAAGAAAGGCTCTCAGAGAAGAGATGGAGAAAAATCAGTCAAAGAATAGTTCAAACCCCCCGGAAAAGAAGGACAGCAGTCGAAGATAGCTGAAAAGTTACCAGTTGGGCGAAGGCTGTTTTCGCCTAAACAAGACAGACCAACGGAAGGGGACAAAGACATGACAGATAACTTTGACTCTGACTCCAATGACTCTTTGAACCTGGTGGTCAACGTGGTGTCGGTGATGCCCCGGGAGTTCGATAGGGTTTCAAAGGTCGAAGAACCAGGCGCAGACGCTGAATGGGAAATGGCAGCACATAAACCTGTATGCTATTACGTGATGAACAACGGCTGTGTCGAAGAGCAAAATGCTTTCTTCGAACGGCCCACTGAAGAAATAAGGACCCACCTTAAACCGTTGTATATTACAGCAAAAGTGGAGAACATCCCCATCAACAAAATACTGGTGGATTGTGGCGCTACGGTAAACTTGATGCCACATTCTTTGCTGACCAAAATAGGAAAGCATGACGATGATACAAAGCCACACAATATGGTTTTGTCGAATTATGAAAGAAAAGTAGGAACCACCAGGGGTGTGATTCAGGTGGACGTAACCATCGGAACAATTACAAGACCAACGGTATTCATGGTGGTCGAAACCATGGCCAACTACAATTTATTGCTTGGCCGAGAATGGATACATGGCATTGGAGCAGTGCCATCATCGATGCGTCAAAGGATTGCCATCTGGAGGCCAGATGGCATAGTTGAAAATATTGAAGCTGATCAAGGATACTTCAGGGTGCCAAGAAGGCAAGTAGATCAGTTCCAATTCGACAAGCACTTGGCCAGCATAGGCCCTTGTGCTCCAGCGGACTTTGAGTTCGCACCAAATGACGAGGTGTACTACTCACTATACCTCCACCCTGTCGACGGATTTCGTTGGGATAGGGAAATACCTGGGGAGAGACTCCCATACCTGGGGGCAGCCCCAGTTGACCCCACTGGGTGGGGCAGTGAGTTTGATGACTAATGCAGCGGTGCTGCAAAGAATTTCGGCCTATGTGGCTGAAACCAAATTACAAACGGCCGTAATAGCCGCCCATGATAAAATGGCTGAAGAAGCCACCAAAATGCAGCGGGAGAGCCAGAGGCTCGACGCCATCTATGATGACGAACCTCTAGGGTTTGAAAGAGATCCTTTGGAGAACGACATCAAAATGCTCACACAGGATCCATTGGAGGAAATTGATTTAGGAGAGGGTCCAACCAGGAGGCCAACGTACATTAGTGCTAACCTCGACCCTCAACTGAAGATCGAAGTCATCCAGTTGCTTCGGGAGTATAAGGATTGTTTCGCCTGAGACTATGACGAAATGCCTGGGTTGCAAAGGGATTTGGTGGAACATAAACTACCAATAAAACCTGGAAAGAAGCCAGTAAAACAGGGCCCAAGGTGTTTTGCTCCAGAGATCATGTCGAAGATCAAGGAGGAAATCGAAAGGCTCCTTCGTTGCAGATTCATTCGCACAACGAGGTATGTCGAATGGCTGGCCAACATTGTCCTAGTCATCAAGAAGAACGGGTCCCTAAGAGTGTGCATTGATTTCAGAGATTTGAATTCAGCCACTCCCAAGGACGAATATTCGATGCCAGTGGCGGAAATGTTAGTTGATTCAGCCGCTGGCCATGAGTACCTTAGTATGTTGGATGGTTATTCTGGATATAACCAGATTTTTATCGCGGAAGATGACGTTCCCAAAACAGCGTTTCGTTGTCCAGGGGCCTTAGGCACTTACGAATGGGTAGTATTGCCATTTGGCCTAAAGAACACCAGGGCAATGTATCAGCGAGCGATGAATTCTATATTCCATGATTTTATTGAATCTTTTATGCAAATATACATTGACGATATTGTGGTGAAATCTGTTTCAGGAAAAAGCCATCTGGATCATCTGCGACAATCGTTCGCCAGAATGAGGAGGTTCGGCCTTAAAATGAATCCGTTGAAGTGCGTGTTTTGTGTACAGGCGGGAGACTTCTTGGGTTTCGTTGTCCATAAGAAGGGAATCGAAATCAACCAGAATAAGACGAAGGCTATCTTAGAAACAAAAGCGCCGTCAAACAAAAAAGAGTTGCAATCGCTGTTGGGGAAAATTAACTTTCTAAGGAGGTTCATCTCCAACTTAAGCGGCAAGACGCAAGCCTTCTCACCTTTGCTTCGAATTACTAGGGACAGATTCGAGTGGGGCAAAGAGCAGCAGGAAGCCTTCGACAAAATTAAAGACTACTTGGCTCACCCCCCAGTCCTTTCGCCTCCGTGTCGAAGCAGGAGTATGCGATTGTACATAGCAGCGTCAGATAGAACTTTAGGGAGCATGTTGGCTCAGGAGGATGAGAATGGCGCCGAAAGGGCTATTTACTACCTCAGTAGAGTTTTAAATGATGCAGGAACTAGATATAGTGAAATCGAAAAGCTATGTCTATATTTATATTTCTAATGTACAAAGTTAAAGCAATATATTAAACCAGTAGATGTTTGTGTTTCTTCGCACTTTGATGTTATTAAACACATGTTATCAAAACCTATTTTGCACAGTCGAATTGGAAAATGGGCACTGGCATTGACAGAATATTCTTTGACTTATAGACCGTTAAAAGCAGTCACAGGGAAAATAGTGGCAGACTTTATCTCGACCATTCTATAAACGAGAATGCCTTGAATATAGTTGAAGTGGAACCATGGAAATTATACTTCGATGGCTCTAGCCACAAACATGGCACGGGTATTGGTCTGTTGATTATTTCGCCAGATAAAATTCCAACAAAATTCAAGTATAAAGTCGAAGGGTTGTGTTCCAACAACGAGGCTGAATATGAAGCTTTAATAGCTGGACTTGAAATTTTGTTAGAATTGGGGGCAACCCAGGTCGAAATAATGGGCGATTCGGAAATAGTGATAAAACAGTTGACAAAAGAGTACAAATGTGTTAAAGAAAATCTCATCATGTACTTCGTAGTGGCCAATAGGCTGCTTAAAAAATTCAAAGTGTCAACTATTCGACATATACCGAGAATACAGAACCAAGTGGCCAACGATCTAGCACAGATTGCCTCGGGATATAGGGTCTCGAAGGAAGACTTGCAGGAAGTAATCGAAGCTAGAGGCAAGGTAGTGTTGGTTGGGTTGAAGCCATCAGACTTAGAGGCTACAAAGTTTGGATATATGGATGAAGAGACTTTCGAAGTCTTTATCATCGGAGAATTGTTAGACAATGACTAGAGAAAGCCTTTAGTCGAATATCTCCAGAATCCGTCAATAGCCTCAGATCGAAAGATAAAATATCAAGCATTGAGCTACATCTTGATGGGCAACGAATTGTTCAAAAAGACCCCTGAAGGAGTTTTGCTGAAATGCCTGAGTGAATCAGAGGCATACTTGGCTTTGTCAACAGTCCACAGTGGGGCATGTGGTGCACACCAAGTTGGCCATAAAATGAAATGGTTGTTATTTCGACAAGGTTTATACTGGCCTACGATGCTAAAGGATTGCATCGAGTTCGCCAAGGGGTGCCAGGAGTGTCAAGTTCATGCGGGCATACAACATGTCTCAGCAAGCGAATTACATTCCATAATTAAACCATGGCCGTTTAGAGGTTGGGATTTGGACCTGATTGGAGAAATTCGACCAGCATCCTCAAAAAACCAAAAGTATATCTTAGTGGGGATAGATTACTTTACCAATTGGGTCGAAGCAGTGCCTTTACCTAAAGTGGATCAGGAAGATGTGATTGAATTCATTCAGAAAAATATCATCTTTAGGTTTGGACTGCCAGAGACAATAACAACGGATCAAGGGTCGATCTTCACGGGTAGAAAGATGCAGGATTTCGCCAGAGAGATGGGGTTCAAACTCTTAACTTCGACCCCTCATTACGCGCAAGCTAACGGGCAAGTTGAGGCAGCAAATAAAGTGGTCATTGGCATGATAAAGAAGCAAGTAGGAACCAAGCCAAAGAATTGGCACAAAGTGTTGGATCAGGTTCTATGGGCATGTCAAACGTCACCCAAAGAGGCAACCAACACCTCCCCATATCGTTTGACCTTTGGTCACGATGCAGTGTTGCCAGTCGAAATCCACATACAATCGATTAGGGTTCAAAGGCAACATGAAATTCCTAGAGAAGTCTATTGGGGTATGATGCTCGATGAGGTCATAGACTTAGACGAAGAAA
>OZ012735.1:449117185-449141209 GCA_963859935.3 Lathyrus sativus
GTCAGGCATCTGTTAAACAAACAAGGCCGGCTCAACCGGAAGTTGAGAAGCACATCTTACCTCGCCGTCAGGTATCTGTTAAACAAACAGGCATCGAATCCGAAGGTCGGCTCAACACGAAATTGAGAGGAACATATGACCTCACTGTGAGGCCTCTGTTAAACAAACAAGCATCGAACTCGAAGGGCGGCTCAACCCGAAGTTAATAAGAACATTATAACTCGCCGTCAGGCATCTGTTAAACCAATAGGCATCGAACCCGAAGGTCGGCTCAACACGAAGTTGAGAGGAACATTTGACCTCGCCGTCAGGCATCTGTAAATTAACAGGCATCGAACCCGAAGGCCGGATCAACCCGAAGTTGAAAAGAACATCTGAACTCGCCGTCAAGCATCTTTTAAACAAACAGGCTTCAAACCCGAAGACCGTCTTAACCCTTAGTTGAGAAGAACATTTGACCTCGCCGTCAAACATCTGTTAAACAAACAGGTATCGAACCCGAATGCGGCACAAATTGAAGTTGAGAGGAACATCTGATCTCCCCATCAGGCATTAGTTAAACAAACAGTCATCGAACCCGAAGTCTGGCACAATACGAAGTTGAGAAGAACATCTGACTTCGGCGTCAAGCATCTGTTAAACAAACAGGCATCATATCCGAAGGCCGACTCAAGCCGAAGTTGAGAAGAACATCTGACCTCACCGTCAGGCATCTGTTAAACAAACAGTCATCGAACCCGAAGGGCGGCTCAACCCGAAGTTGATAAGAACATTAGACCTCGCTGTCAGGCATCTGTTAAAAAAACAGGCATCGAACCCGAAGGTCGGCTCAACCCGAAGTTGAGAAGAACATTTGACCTCGCCGTCAGGCATCTGTTAAAATAACAGGCATCGAACCCGAAGACCGGCTAAACCCGAAGTTGAGAAGAACATCTGACCTCGCCGTCAGGCATCTGTTAAACAAACTGGCATCAAACCCGAAGGCCGTCTCAACCCTTAGTTCAGAAGAACATTTGACCTTACCGTCAAACATCTGTTAAACAAACAGGCATCGAACCCGAAGGCCGGCTTAACACGAAATTCATAGGAACATATGACCTCGCCGTCAGGCATCTGTTAAACAAACAATCATTGAACCCTAAGGCCGGCTCAACTTAAAGTTGAGAGGAACATTTGACCTCCCCATCAGGCATTAGTTAAACAAAGAGGCATCGAACCCGAAGAGTGGCTCAACACAAAGTTGAGAGGAACATATGACCTTGCTGTGAGGCATCTGTGAAACAAACAGGCATCGAACCCGAATGGTGGCTCAATCCGAAGTTGATAAGACCATTAGACCTTGCCGTCAGGCATCTGTTAAACAAACAGTCATCGAACCCGAAGCCCGGATCAACATGAAGTTGAGCGGAACATTTTACTTCACTATCAAGCATCTGTTAAACAAACAGGCATCAAATCCGAAGGCCGGCTCAACCCGAAGTTGAGAAGAACATCTGACCTCACCGTCAGGCATCTGTTAAACAAACAAAGTTTGCTCAACCAGAAGTTGAGAAGCACATCTTACCTTGCCGTCAGGCATCTGTTAAACAAACAGGCATCGAACCCGAAGGCTGGCTCAACCCGATGTTGAGAAGAAAAACTGAACTTGTTGTTAGGCATCAGTTAAACAAACAGGAATCGAACCCGAAGGCCAGCTGAACCCGAAGTTGGGATGAACATCTGACCTCCCCGCCAGGCATCTGTTAAACAAACAAGCATTGAACCTAAAGTCCGGCTCAACCTGATGTTGAAAAGAACATATGACCTCGTCGTGAGGCATCTGTTAAACAAACAGGCGTGGAACCCGAAGGTCGGCTCAACCTGAAGTTGAGAAGAACATTTGACCTCATCGTCAGTCATCTGTTAAACAAACAGGCGTGGAATCTGAAGACCGACTCAACTTGAAGTTGAGAAGAACATCTGACCTCGATGTCAGTTATCTGTTAAACAAAAAGGCATCGAGCCCGAAGGCCGGCTCAAGACGAAGTTGAGAAGTACATCTGACCTCGCCGTCAGGTATCTATTAAACAAACTGGCATCAAACCCGAAGGCCGTCTCAACCCTTAGTTGAGAAGAACATCTGACCTCGCCGTCAAACATATGTTAAACAATCAATGTATCGAACCTGAAAGCCGAATCACCTTGAAGTTGAGAGGGACATCTGACCTCCCCATCAGGCATTAGTTAAACAAACATGCATCGAACCCGAATGCCGGTACAACACAAATTTGAGAAGAACATTTGACCTCGCCGTCAGGCATCTGTTAAACAAATAGGCATCGATCCCCGAAGGCCGGCTCAACACGAAATTGAGAGGAATATCTGACCTCGCCGTCAGGCATCTAATAAACAAACAGGCATCAAACCTTTAGGTCGGCTCAACATGAAGTTGAGAGGAACATTTGACTTCACCGTCAAGCATCTGTTAAACAAACAGGCATCAAATCCGAATGTCGACTCAACCCAAAGTCGAGAAGAACATCTGACCTCACCGTTAGGCATCGAACCCGAATGGTGGCTCAACCCGAAGTTGATAAGAAAATTAGACCTCGTCGTCAGGCATCTGTAAAATAAACAGGCATCGAACATGAATGTCGTCTCAATCCCTAATTGAGAAGAACATCTGACCTCACCGTCAAACATCTGTTAAAGAAACCGGCATCGAACCCGAAGGCCGGCTCAACTTGAAGTTTAGAGAAACCTCTGACCTCCCCATCAGGCATTAGTTAAAAAAACAGGCATCGAACCCGAAGGTCGGTACAACACGAAGTTGAGAAGAACATCTAACCTCACCGTCAGGCATCTGTTAAACCAAAAGGCATTAAACCCGAAGGCCGGCTAAACACGAAGTTGAGAGTAACATCTGACCTCGTCGTCAGGCATCTGTTAAACAAACAGGCATCGAACCCAAAGGACGGCTCAACCCGAAGTTGATAAGAACATTAGACCTCGTCGTCCGGCATCTCTTAACCAAATAGGCATCGACCCCGAAGGCCAGCCCAACACGAAGTTGAGTGGAACATCTGACCTCGCTGTAAGGAATATGTTAAACAAACAGGCATCGAACCTGAATGTCGCTCAACATGAAGTTGAGAGGAACATTTGACATCACTGTCAAGCATCTGTTAAACAAACAGGCATCGAACATGAATGTCGCTCAACCCGAAGTTGAGAAGAACATCTGACCTCACCGTCAGGCATCGAACCCGAAGGGCGGCTCAACCCAAAGTTGAGAAGAACATCTGACCTCGCCGTAAAGAATCTGTTAAACAAACATGCATTGAACCCGAAGGGCGGCAACTCGAAGTTGATAAGAACATTAGAACTCTCTGCTAGGGATCTGTTAAACAAACAGGTATCGAACCCGAAGGCCAGCTTAACCCGAAGTTGAGAAGAACATTTGAGCTCGCCTCAGTCATCTGTTAAACAAACAGGCATCGAACCCGAAGGCCGTCTCAATCCTTAGTTGAGAAAAACATCTGACCTCACCGTCAAACATCTGTTAAACAAAAAGGCATTGAACCCGAAGGCCGACTCAACTTGAAGTTGAGAGGTACATCTGACCTCCCCATCAGGCATTAGTTAAACAAACAGGCATCGAACTTGAAGGCCGGCACAACACGGAGTTGAGAAGAACATCTAAACTAGCTGTCAGGCATATGTTAAACAAACAGGCATCGAACTTGATGGCCGACTCAACCCGAAGTTTAGAAAAACATCTGACCTCGCTGTCAGGCTTTATTTAAACAAACAGAAATCGAACCTGAAGACCGGCTCAACCAAAAGTTGAGAAGAACATCTGACCTAGCCGCCAGGCATCTATTAAACAAACAGGCATCGAACCCAACGGCCGGCTCAACCCGAAGTTGAGAAGAACATCTGACCTCGCCGTCAGGCATTATTTAAATAAACAGGCATCAAACCCGAAGGCCGTCTCAACCCTTAGTTGAGAAGAACACCTGACCTCGCCGTTAAACATCTATTAAACAATCAGGTATCGAACCCGAAGGCCGGCTCACCTTGAAGTTGAGAGGAACATCTGACCTCCCCATCAGGCATTAGTTAAATAGACACGCATCGAAACCGAAGGCCGGCATAACACGAATTTGAGAAGAACATCTGACCTCGCCGTCAAGCATCTGTTAAACAAACAGACATCGAACCTGAAGGCCGGCTCAACACGAAGTTAAGAGGAACATCTGACCTCGCCGTCAGGCATCTGTTAAACAAACAGGCATCGAACCCGAAGGTCGGCTCAACATGAAGTTGAGAGGAACATTTTGAATTCACTATCAAACATCTTTTAAACAAACAGGCATCAAATCCGAAGGCCGGCTCAACCCGAAGTTGAGAAGAACATCTGACCTCAATGTCAGGCATCTGTTAAACAAACAGGCAACGAACCCGAAGGGCGGCTCAACCCGAAGTTGATAAGAACATTAGACCTCGCCGTCAGGCATCTGTTAAAAAAACAGGCATCGAACCCGAAGGCCGCCTCAACCCGAAGTTCAGAAGAACATTTGACCTCACCGTCAGACATCTATTAAATAAACAGGCATCAAACCCGAAGGCCGTCTCAACCTTAATTGAGAAGAACATCTGACCTCGCCGTCAAACATCTGTTAAACAAACAGGCCTCGAACCTGAAGGCCGGCTCAACTTGAAGTTCAGAGGGACATCTGATCTCCCCATCAGGCATTAGTTAAACAAACAGGCATCGAACCTGACGGCCGGCACAACACGAAGTGGAGAAGAACATCTGACCTCGCTGTAAGGAATATGTTAAACAAACAGGCATCAAACCTGAATGTCGCTCCACATGAAGTTGAGAGGAACATTTGACTTCACTGTCAAGCATCTGTTAAACAAACAGGCATCAAATTTGAAGACTGGCTCAACCCGAAGTTGAGAAGAACATCTGACCTCAACGTCAGGCATCGAACCCGAAGGGCGGCTCAACCCAAAGTTGATAAGAACATTAGACCTCGCCGTCAGACATCTCTTAAACAAACAGGCATCGAACCTGAAGGCCGACCCAGCACGAAATTGAGAAGAACATCTGACCTCGCCGTAAGGAATCTGTTAAACAAACATGCATTGAACCCGAAGAGCGGCTCAACCCGAAGTTGATAAGAACATTAGACCTCTCTGCTAGGGATCTGTTAAACAAACAGGCATCGAACCCGAAGGCCAGCACAACCCGAAATTGAGAAGAACATTTGACCTCGCCGTCAGTCATCTGTTAAACAAACAGGCATCGAACCCGAAGGCCGTCTCAATCCTTAATTGAGAAGAACATCTGACCTCGCTGTCAAACATCTGTTAAACAAAAAGGCATCGAAGCCGAAGGCCGACTCAATTTGAAGTTGAGAGGTACATCTGACCTCCCCATCAGGCATTAGTTAAACAAACAGGCATCGAACCTGAAAGCCGGCACAACACGGAGTTGAGAAGAACATCTGAACTAGCTGTCAGGCATATGTTAAACAAACAGGCATCGAACTTGATGGCCGACTCAACCCAAAGTTTAGAAGAACATCTGACCTTGCTATCAGGCTTTATTTAAACAAACAGGAATCGAACTTGAAGACCGACTCAACCCAAAGTTGAGAAGAACATCTGACCTAGCCGCCAGGTATCTGTTAAACAAACAGGCATCGAACCCAAAGGCCGGCTCAACCCGAAGTTGAGAAGAACATCTGACCTCGCCGACAAGCATCTGTTAAACAAAAATGTGTGGAACCCGAAGGCCGGCTCAACCCGAAGTTGAGAAGAATATCTAACCTCGCCATCAGGCATCTTTTAAATAAACAGGCATCAAACCCGAAGGCCGTCTCAACCCTTAATGGAGAAGAACACCTGACCTCGCCGTTAAACATCTATTAAACAATCAGGTATCGAACCTGAAGTCGGCTCACCTCGAAGTTGAAAGGAACATATGACCTCCCCATCAGGCATTAGTTAAACAGACACGCATCGAACCCGAAGGCCGGTATACACGAAGTTGAGAAGAACATCTGACCTCGCTGTCAGGCACATGTTAAACAAATAGGCATCGAATTTGATGGCCGACTCAACCTGAAGTTTAGACGAACATCTGACCTCGCTGTCAGGCTTTAGTTAAACAAATATGAATCGAACCTGAAGACCGACTCAACCCGAAGTTGAGAAGAACATCTGAACTAGCCGCCAGGCATCTGTTAAACAAATAGGCATCGAACCCAAAGGCCGGCTCAACCCGAAGTTGAGAAGAACATCTGACCTCGCCGTCAAGCATCTGTTAAACAAAAAGGTGTGGAACCCGAATGCCGGCACAACCCAAAGTTGAGAAGAATATCTGACCTCACCGTCAGGCATCTGTTAAATAATCAGGCACGAAGGCCGTCTCAACCCTTAGTTGAGAAGAACATCTGACCTCTCCGTCAAACATTTGTTAAACAATCAGGTATCGAACCCGAAGGCCGGCTCACCTTCAAGTTGAGAGGAACATCTGACCTCCCTATCAGGCATTAGTTAAACAAAAAGGCATCGAACCCGAAGGCCGGCATAACAAGAAGCTGAGAAGAACACCTGACCTCGCCGTCAAGCATCTGTTAAACAAACAGCATCGAACCCGAAGGCCGGCTCAACACGAATTTGAGAGGAACATCTGACCTCACCGTCAGGCATCTGTTAAACAAACAGGCATCGAACCCGAAGGTCGGCTCAACGTGAAGTTGAGAGGAACATTTAACTTCACTGTCAAGCATCTGTTAAACAAACAGGCATCAAATCCGAAGGCCGGCTCAACCCGAAGTTGAGAAGAACATCTGACCTCAACGTCAGGCATCTATTAAACAAACAGGCATCGAACCCGAATGGCTGCTCAACCCGAAGTTGCTAAGAACATTAGACCTCGCCGTCAGGCATCTCTTAAAAAAACAGGCATCGAACCCGAAGGCCGCCTCAACCCGAAGTTCAGAAGAACATTTGACCTCGCCGTCAGGCATCTATTAAACAAACAGGCATCGAACCCGAAGGCCGTCTCCAAGCTTAATTGAGAAGAACATCTGACCTCGCCGTCAAACATCAGTTAAACAAACAGGCATCGAACTCGAAGGCCGGCTCAACTTGAAGTTGAGAGGAACATCTGACCTCCCCATCAGGCATTAGTTAAACAAACAGGCATCGAACCTGCAGGCTGGCACAACACGAAGTTGAGAAGAACATCTGACCTCACTCTCAGGCTTATGTTAAACAAACAAGCATCGAATTTGATGGCCAACTCAACCTGAAGTTGAGAAGAATATCTGACCTCGCCGACAGGCATCTGTTAAAAAACAGGCACGAAGGTCGTCTCAACCCTTAGTTGAGAAGAACATCTGACCTCGCTGTTAAACATCAGTTAAAAAATCAGGTATCTAACCCGAAAGTCGGCTCACCTTGAAGTTGAGAGGAACATCTGACCTCCCCATCAGGCATTACTTAAACAAACAGGCATCGAACCTGAAGGCCGGTACAACACGAAGTTGAGAAGAACATCTGACCTTGCCGTCAAGCATCTGTTAAACAAACAGGCATCGAACCCGAAGGCCGGCTCAACATGAAGTTGAGAGGAACATCTGACTTCACTGTCAAGCATCTGTTAAACAAACAGGCATCAAATCCGAATGCCGGCTCAACCCGTAGTTGAGAAGAACATCTGACCTCAACGTCAAGCATCTGTTAAACAAACAGGCATCAAACCCGAAGGGCGGCTCAACCCGAAGTTTATAAGAACATTTGACCTCGCCGTCAGGCATCTGTTAAAAAAACAGGCATCAAACCCGAAGGTCGCCTCAACCCGAAGTTTAGAAGAACATTTGACCTCGCCATCAGGCATTTACTAAACAAACAGGCATCGAACCCGAAGGTCGTCTCAAACCTTATTTGAAATGAACATCTGACCTCGCCGTCAAACATCTGTTAAACAAATAGGCATCGAACCCAAAGGCCGGCTCAACTTAAAGTTGAGAGGAACATCTGACCTCCCCATCAGGCATTAGTTAAACAAATAGGCATCGGACCTGAATGCTGGCACAACACGAAGTTGAGAAGAACATCTGACCTCGCTGTCAGGCATATGTTAAACAAATAGGCATCGAATTTGATGGCCGACTCAACCTGAAGTTTAGAAGAACATCTGACCTTGCTGTCAGTCTTTAGTTAAACAAACAAGAATCGAACCCGAAGATCGGCTCAACCCGAAGTTGAGAAGAACATCTGACTTAGCCTCCAGGCATCTGTTAAACAAACAGGCATCTAACCCAAAGGCAGGCTCAACCCGAACTTGGGAAAAACATCTGACCTCTCTGTCAAGCATCTGTTAAACAAAAAGGTGTGGAACCCGAAGGTTGGCTCAACCTGAAGTTGCGAAGAATATCAGACCTCGCCATCAGGCATCTGTTAAATAAACAGGCATCAAACCCGAAGGCCGTCTCAACCCTTAGTTGAGAAGAACATCTGACCTCGCTGTCAAACATCTGTTAAATAATCGGGTATCGAACCCGAAGGCCAGCTCACCTTGAAGTTGAGAGGAACATCTGACCTGCCCATCAGGCATTAATTAAACAAACAGGCATCGAACCCGAAGGACGGCACAACAAGAAGTTGAGAGGAGCATCTGACGTTGCCGTCAGGCATCTGTTAAACAAACAGGCATCGAACCCGAAGGTCGGCTCAACATGAAGTTAAGAGGAACATCTGAACTAGCCGCCAGGCATCTGTTAAACAAACAGGCATTGAACCCAAAGGTCGGCTCAACCCGAAGTTGAGAAGAACATCTGACCTCGCCGTCAAGCATCTGTTAAACAAAAAGGTGTGGAACCCGAATGCCGGCTCAACCCGAAGTTGAGAAGAATATCTGACCTCGCCGTCAGGCATCTGTTAAATAATCAGGCACGAAGGCCGTCTCAACCCTAAGTTGAGAAGAACATCTGACCTCTCTGTCAAACATCTATTAAACAATCAGGTATCGAACCCGAAGGGCGGCTCACCTTCAAGTTGAGAGGAACATCTGACCTCCCCATCAGGCATTAGTTAAACAAAAAGGCATCGAACCCGAAGGCCGGCATAACACGAAGCTGAGAAGAACACCTGACCTCGCCGTCAAGCATCTGTTAAACAAACAGCATCGAACCCGAAGGCCGGCTCAACACGAAGTTGAGAGGAACATCTTACCTCACCGTCAGGCATCTGTTAAACAAACAGGCATCAAACCCGAAGGTCGGCTCAACATGAAGTTGAGAGGAACATTTGACTTCACTGTCAAGCATCTGTTAAACAAACAGGCATCACATCCGAAGGCCGGCTCAACCCGAAGTTGAGAAGAACATCTGACATCTACGTCAAGCATCTGTTAAACAAACAGGCATCGAACCCGAAGGGCTGCTCAACCAGAAGTTGATAAGAACATTAGACCTTGCCGTCAGGCATCTCTTAAAAAAACAGGCATCGAACCCGAAGGCCGCCTCAACCCGAAGTTCAGAAGAACATTTGACCTCGCCGTCAGGCATCTATTAAACAAACAGGCATCGAACCCGAAGGCCGTCTCCAAGCTTAATTGAGAAGAACATCTGACCTTGCCGTCAAACATCTGTTAAACAAACAGGCATCGAACCCGAAGGCCGGCTCAACTTGAAGTTGAGAGGAACATCTGACCTCCCCATCAGGCATTAGTTAAACAAACAGGCATCAAACCTGCAGGCCGGCACAACACGAAGTTGAGAAGAACATCTGACCTCACTCTCAGGCTTATGTTAAACAAACAGGCATCGAATTTGATGGCGAACTCAACCTGAAGTTGAGAAGAATATCTGACCTCGCTGTCAGGCATCTGTTAAAAAACAGGCACGAAGGCCGTCTCAACGCATAGTTGAGAAGAACATCTGACCTCGCCGTCAAACATCTGTTAAAAAATCAGGTATCTAACCCAAAAGCCGGCTCACCTTGAAGTTGAGAGGAACATCTGACCTCCCCATCAGGCATTAGTTAAACAAACAGGCATCGAACCTGAAGGCCGGTACAACACGAAGTTGAGAAGAACATCTGACCTTTCCGTCAAGCATCTGTTAAACAAGCATGGATCGAACCCGAAGGCCGACTCAACATGAAGTTGAGAGGAACATTTGACTTCACTGTCAAGCATCTGTTAAACAAACAGGCATCAAATCCGAATGCCGGCTCAACCCGAAGTTGAGAAGAACATCTGACCTCAACGTCAAGCATCTGTTAAACAAACAGGCATCAAACCCGAAGGGCGGCTCAACCCGAAGTTGATAAGAACATTTGACCTCGCTGTCAGGCATCTGTTAAAAAAAATAGGCATCCAACCCGAAGGCCGCCTCAACCCGAAGTTCAGAAGAACATTTGACCTCGCCGTTAGGCATCTAGTAAACAAACAGGCATCAAACCCGAAGGCCGTCTCAAACCTTAATTGAGAAGAAGATATGACCTCACCGTCAAACATCTGTTAAACAAACAGGCATCGAACCCGAAGGCCGACTCAACTTGAAGTTGAGAGGAACATCTGACCTCACCGTCAGGCATCTGTTAAACAAACAGGCATCGAACTCGAAGGTCGGCTCAACATGAAGTTGAGAGGAACATTTTACTTCATTGTCAAGCATCTGTTAAACAAACAGGCATCAAATCCGAAGGCCGGCTCAACCCGAAGTTGAGAAAAACATCTGACCTCAATGTCAGGCATCTGTTAAACAAACAGGCATCGAACCCGAAGGGCTGCTCAACCCGAAATTGATAAGAACATTAGACCTCGCCGTCAGACATCTCTTAAAAAAACAGGAATCGAACCCGAAGGTCGCCTCAACCCAAAGTTCAGAAGAACATTTGACCTCGCCGTCAGGCATCTATTAAACAAACAGGAATCGAACCCGAAGGCCGTCTCCAAGCTTAATTGAGAAGAACATCTGACCTCGCCTTCAAACATATGTTAAACAAACAGGCATCGAACCCGAAGGCCGGCTCAACTTGAAGTTTAGAGGAACATCTGACCTCCCCATCAGGCATTAGTTAAACAAACAGGCATCGAACCTGCAGGCCGGCACAACACGAAGTTGAGAAGAACATCTGACCTCACTCTCAGGTTTATGTTAAACAAACAGGCATCGAATTTGATGGGCAACTCAACCTAAAGTTGAGAAGAATATCTGACCTTACTGTCAGGCATCTGTTAAAAAACAGGCACGAAGACCGTCTCAACCCTTAGTTGAGAAGAACATCTGACCTCGCCGCCAAACATCTGTTAAAAAATCAGGTATCTAACCCGAAAGCCGGCTCACCTTGAAGTTGAGAGGAACATCTGACCTCCCCATCAGGCATTAGTTAAACAAACAGGCATTGAACCTGAAGGCCGGTACAACACGAAGTTAAGAAGAACATCTGACCTTTCCGTCAAGCATCTGTTAAACAAACAGGCATCGAACCCGAAGGCCGGCTCAACATGAAGTTGAGAGGAACATTTGACTTCACTGTCAAGCATCTGTTAAACAAACAGGAATCAAATCCGAATGCCGGCTCAACCCGAAGTTGAGAAGAACATCTGACCTCAATGTCAAGCATCTGTTAAACAAACAGGCATCAAACCCGAAGGGCGGCTCAACCCGAAGTTGATAAGAACATTTGACCTCGCCGTCAGGCATCTGTTAAAAAAATAGGCATCCAACCCGATGGCCGCCTCAACCCGAAGTTCAGAAGAACATTTGACCTCGCCGTTAGGCATCTAGTATACAAACAGGCATCGAACCCGAAGGCCGTCTCAAACCTTAATTGAGAAGAACATCTGACCTCACCGTCAAACATCTGTTAAACAAACAGGCATCGAACCCGAAGGCCGACTCAACTTGAAGTTGAGAGGAACATCTGACCTCCCAAGCAGGCATTAGTTAAACAAACAGGCAACGAACCTGAAGGCCGGCACAACACGAAGTTGAGAAGAACATCTGATATCGCTGTCAAGCATATGTTAAACAAACAGGCATAGAATTTGATGGCCAACTCAACGAGAAATTTAGCAGAACATTTGACCTCGCTGTCAGACTTTAGTTAAACAAACAGGAATCGAACCCGAAGACCGGCTCAACCCGAAGTTGAGAAGAACATCTGACCTAGCCGCGGGGCATCTGTTAAATAAACATGCATCGAACTCAAAGGCCGGCTCAACCCGAAGATGAGAAGAACATCTGACCTCACTATCAAGCATCTGTTAAACAAAAAGGTGTGGAACCCGAAGGCCGGCTCAACCCAAAGTTGAGAAGAATATCTGACCTCGCCGTCAGGCATCTGTTAAATAAACAGGCACGAACGCCGTCTCAACCCTTATTTGAGAAGAACATCTGACTTCGCCGTCAAACATCTGTTAAACAATCAGGTATCTAACCCGAAGGCTGGCTCACCTTGAAGTTGAGAGGAACATCTGACCTCCCCATCAGGCATTAGTTAAACAAACAGGTATCGAAACCGAAGGTCGGCGCAATACGAAGTTGAGAAGAACATCTGACCTCGCTGTCACGCATTTGTTAAACAAACAGGCATCGAACCTGAAGGTCGGCACAACACGAAGTTGAGAGGAGCATCTGACGTCGCCGTCAGGCATCTGTGAAACAAACAGGCATCGAACCCGAAGGTCGGCTCAACATGAAGTTGAGAGGAACATTTGACTTCACTATCAAGCATCTGTTAAACAAACAGGCATCACATCCGAAGGCCGGCTCAACCCGAAGTTGAGAAGAACATCTGACATCTACGTCAAGCATCTGTTAAACAAACAGGCATCGAACCCGAAGGGCTGCTCAACCAGAAGTTGATAAGAACATTAGACCTTGCCGTCAGGCATCTCTTAAAAAAACAGGCATCGAACCCGAAGGCCGCCTCAACCCGAAGTTCAGAAGAACATTTGACCTCGCCGTCAGGCATCTATTAAACAAACAGGCATCGAACCCGAAGGCCGTCTCCAAGCTTAATTGAGAAGAACATCTGACCTTGCCGTCAAACATCTGTTAAACAAACAGGCATCGAACCCGAAGGCCGGCTCAACTTGAAGTTGAGAGGAACATCTGACCTCCCCATCAGGCATTAGTTAAACAAACAGGCATCAAACCTGCAGGCCGGCACAACACGAAGTTGAGAAGAACATCTGACCTCACTCTCAGGCTTATGTTAAACAAACAGGCATCGAATTTGATGGCGAACTCAACCTGAAGTTGAGAAGAATATCTGACCTCGCTGTCAGGCATCTGTTAAAAAACAGGCACGAAGGCCGTCTCAACGCATAGTTGAGAAGAACATCTGACCTCGCCGTCAAACATCTGTTAAAAAATCAGGTATCTAACCCAAAAGCCGGCTCACCTTGAAGTTGAGAGGAACATCTGACCTCCCCATCAGGCATTAGTTAAACAAACAGGCATCGAACCTGAAGGCCGGTACATTACGAAGTTGAGAAGAACATCTGACCTTTCCGTCAAGCATCTGTTAAACAAGCATGGATCGAACCCGAAGGCCGACTCAACATGAAGTTGAGAGGAACATTTGACTTCACTGTCAAGCATCTGTTAAACAAACAGGCATCAAATCCGAATGCCGGCTCAACCCGAAGTTGAGAAGAACATCTGACCTCAACGTCAAGCATCTGTTAAACAAACAGGCATCAAACCCGAAGGGCGGCTCAACCCGAAGTTGATAAGAACATTTGACCTCGCCGTCAGGCATCTGTTAAAAAAAATAGGCATCCAACCCGAAGGCCGCCTCAACCCGAAGTTCAGAAGAACATTTGACCTCGCCGTTAGGCATCTAGTAAACAAACAGGCATCAAACCCGAAGGCCGTCTCAAACCTTAATTGAGAAGAAGATATGACCTCACCGTCAAACATCTGTTAAACAAACAGGCATCGAACCCGAAGGCCGACTCAACTTGAAGTTGAGAGGAACATCTGACCTCACCGTCAGGCATCTGTTAAACAAACAGGCATCGAACTCGAAGGTCGGCTCAACATGAAGTTGAGAGGAACATTTTACTTCATTGTCAAGCATCTGTTAAACAAACAGGCATCAAATCCGAAGGCCGGCTCAACCCGAAGTTGAGAAAAACATCTGACCTCAATGTCAGGCATCTGTTAAACAAACAGGCATCGAACCCGAAGGGCTGCTCAACCCGAAATTGATAAGAACATTAGACCTCGCCGTCAGACATCTCTTAAAAAAACAGGCATCGAACCCGAAGGTCGCCTCAACCCAAAGTTCAGAAGAACATTTGACCTCGCCGTCAGGCATCTATTAAACAAACAGGAATCGAACCCGAAGGCCGTCTCCAAGCTTAATTGAGAAGAACATCTGACCTCGCCTTCAAACATATGTTAAACAAACAGGCATCGAACCCGAAGGCCGGCTCAACTTGAAGTTTAGAGGAACATCTGACCTCCCCATCAGGCATTAGTTAAACAAACAGGCATCGAACCTGCAGGCCGGCACAACACGAAGTTGAGAAGAACATCTGACCTCACTCTCAGGCTTATGTTAAACAAACAGGCATCGAATTTGATGGGCAACTCAACCTAAAGTTGAGAAGAATATCTGACCTTACTGTCAGGCATCTGTTAAAAAACAGGCACGAAGACCGTCTCAACCCTTAGTTGAGAAGAACATCTGACCTCGCCGCCAAACATCTGTTAAAAAATCAGGTATCTAACCCGAAAGCCGGCTCACCTTGAAGTTGAGAGGAACATCTGACCTCCCCATCAGGCATTAGTTAAACAAACAGGCATTGAACCTGAAGGCCGGTACAACACGAAGTTAAGAAGAACATCTGACCTTTCCGTCAAGCATCTGTTAAACAAACAGGCATCGAACCCGAAGGCCGGCTCAACATGAAGTTGAGAGGAACATTTGACTTCACTGTCAAGCATCTGTTAAACAAACAGGAATCAAATCCGAATGCCGGCTCAACCCGAAGTTGAGAAGAACATCTGACCTCAATGTCAAGCATCTGTTAAACAAACAGGCATCAAACCCGAAGGGCGGCTCAACCCGAAGTTGATAAGAACATTTGACCTCGCCGTCAGGCATCTGTTAAAAAAATAGGCATCCAACCCGATGGCCGCCTCAACCCGAAGTTCAGAAGAACATTTGACCTCGCCGTTAGGCATCTAGTAAACAAACAGGCATCGAACCCGAAGGCCGTCTCAAACCTTAATTGAGAAGAACATCTGACCTCACCGTCAAACATCTGTTAAACAAACAGGCATCGAACCCGAAGGCCGACTCAACTTGAAGTTGAGAGGAACATCTGACCTCCCAAGCAGGCATTAGTTAAACAAACAGGCAACGAACCTGAAGGCCGGCACAACACGAAGTTGAGAAGAACATCTGATATCGCTGTCAGGCATATGTTAAACAAACAGGCATAGAATTTGATGGCCAACTCAACGAGAAATTTAGAAGAACATTTGACCTCGCTGTCAGACTTTAGTTAAACAAACAGGAATCGAACCCGAAGACCGGCTCAACCCGAAGTTGAGAAGAACATCTGACCTAGCCGCGGGGCATCTGTTAAATAAACATGCATCGAACTCAAAGGCCGGCTCAACCCGAAGATGAGAAGAACATCTGACCTCACTATCAAGCATCTGTTAAACAAAAAGGTGTGGAACCCGAAGCCCGGCTCAACCCGAAGTTGAGAAGAATATCTGACCTCGCCGTCAGGCATCTGTTAAATAAACAGGCACGAACGCCGTCTCAACCCTTAGTTGAGAAGAACATCTGACTTCGCCGTCAAACATCTGTTAAACAATCAGGTATCTAACCCGAAGGCTGGCTCACCTTGAAGTTGAGAGGAACATCTGACCTCCCCATCAGGCATTAGTTAAACAAACAGGTATCGAAACCGAAGGTCGGCGCAATACGAAGTTGAGAAGAACATCTGACCTCGCTGTCACGCATTTGTTAAACAAACAGGCATCGAACCTGAAGGTCGGCACAACACGAAGTTGAGAGGAGCATCTGACGTCGCCGTTAGGCATCTGTGAAACAAACAGGCATCAAACCCGAAGGTCGGCTCAACATGAAGTTGAGAGGAACATTTGACTTCACTATCAAGCATCTGTTAAACAAACAAGCATCAAATCCGAAGGCCGGCTCAACCTGAAGTTGCGAAGAACATCTGACCTCAATGTCAGGCATGTGTTAAACAAACAGGCATCGAACCCCAAGGGCGGCTCAACCCGAAGTTGATAAGACATTAGACCTCGCCGTCAAGCATCTGTTAAAAAAACAGGCATCGAACCCGAAGGCCGCCTCAACCCGAAGTTCAGAAGAACATTTGACCTCGCCGTCAGGCATCTACTAAACAAACAGGCATCGAACCTGAAGGTCGTCTCAAACCTTAATTGAGAAGAACATCTGACCTCGCCGTCAAACATCTGTTAAACAAATAGGCATCGAACCCGAAGGCTGACTCAACTTAAAGTTGAGAGGAACATCTGACCTCCCCATCAGGCATTAGTTAAACAAACAGGCATCGGACCTGAATGCCGGCACAACACGAAGTTGAGAAGAACATCTGACCTCGCTGTCAGGCATATGTTAAACAAACAGGCATCGAATTTGATGGCCGACTCAACCTGAAGTTTAGAAGAACATCTGACCTTGCTTTCAGTCTTTAGTTAAACAAACAAGAATCGAACCCGAAGACCGGCTCAACCTAAAGTTGAGAAGAACATCTGACCTAGCCTCCAGGCGTCTGATAAACAAACAGGCATCGAACCCAAAGGCAGGCTCAACCCGAACTTGGGAAGAACATCTCACCTCTTCGTCAAGCATCTGTTAAACAAAAAGGTGTGAAACCCGAAGGTCGGCTTAACCCGAAGTTGCGAAGAATATCTGACCTCGCCGTCAGGCATCTTTTAAATAAACAGGCATCAAACCCGAAGGCCGTCTCAACCCTTAGTTGAGAAGAACATCTGACATCGCCGTCAAACATCTGTTAAATAATCGGGTATCGAACCCGAAGGCCGGCTCACCTTGAAGTTGAGAGGAACATCTGACCTGCCCATCAGGCATTAATTAAACAAACAGGCATCGAACCCGAAGGCCGGTACAACAAGAAGTTGAGAGGAGCATCTGACGTCGCCGTCAGGAATCTGTTAAACAAACAGGCATCGAACCCGAAGGTCGTCTCAACATGAAGTTGGGAGGAACATTTGACTTCACTATCAAGCATCTGTTAAACAAACAAGCATCAAATCCGAAGGCCGACTCAACCTGAAGTTGAGAAGAACATCTGACCTCAATGCCAGGCATGTGTTAAACAAACAGGCATTGAACCCCAAGGGCGGCTCAACCCGAAGTTGATAAGACATTAGACCTCGCCGTCAAGCATCTGTTAAAAAAACAGGCATCGAACCCGAAGGCCGCCTCAACCCGAAGTTCAGAAGAACATTTGACCTCACCGTCAGGCATCTACTAAACAAACAGGCATCGAACCCGAAGGTCGTCTCAAACCTTATTTGAGAAGAACATCTGACCTCGCCGTCAAACATCTGTTAAACAAATAGGCATCGAACCCGAAGGCCGGCTCAACTTAAAGTTGAGAGGAACATCTGACCTCCCCATCAGGCATTAGTTAAACAAACAGGCATCGAACCTGAATGTCGGCACAACACGAAGTTGAGAAGAACATCTGACCTTGCTGTCAGGCATATGTTAAACAAACAGGCATCAAATTTGATGGCCGACTCAACCCGAAGTTTAGAAGAACATCTGACCTTGCTGTCAGTCTTTAGTTAAACAAACAAGAATCGAACCCGAAGACTGGCTCAACCTGAAGTTGTGAAGAACATCTGACCTAGCCTCCAGGCATCTGTTAAACAAACAGGCATCGAACCCAAAGGTCGGCTCAACCCGAACTTGGGAAGAACATCTGACCTCTCTGTCAAGCATCTGTTAAACAAAAAGGTGTGGAACCCAAAGGTCGGCTCAACCCGAAGTTGCGAAGAATATTTGACCTTGCTGTCAGGCGTCTGTTAAATAAACAGCCATCAAACCCGAAGGCCGTGTCAACCCTTAGTTGAGAAGAACATCTGACCTCGTCGTCAAACATCTGTTAAATAATCGGGTATCGAACCCGAAGGCCGGCTCACCTTGAAGTTGAGAGGAACATCTGACCTCCCCATAAGGCATTAATTAAACAAACAGGCATCGAACCCGAAGGCCGACATAACACGAAGTAGAGAAGAACATTTGACATCGCCGTCAGGCATCTGTTAAATTAACACGCATCGAACCCGAAGGCCGGCTCAACACGAAGTTGATTGGAACATCTGACCTCGCCGTCAGGCATCTGTTAAACAAACAGGCATCGAACCTGAAGGTCGGCTCAACATGAAGTTGAGAGGAACATTTGACTTCACTGTCAAGCATCTGTTAAACAAACAGTCATCAAATCCAAAGGCCAGCTCAACCCGAAGTTGAGAAGAACATCTGGCCTAAACGTCAGGCATCTGTTAAACAAACAGGCATCGAACCCGAAGGGCGGCTCAACCCGAAGTTGATAAGAACATTAGACCTCACTGTCAGGCATCTGTTAAAAAAACAGGAATTGAACCCGAAGGCCGCCTCAACCCGAAGTTCAGAAGAACATTTGACCTCGCCGTCAGGCATTTATTAAACAAACAGGCATCGAACCCGAAGGCCGTCTCAAACATTAATTGAGAAGAACATATGACCTCGCCGTCAAACATCTGTTAAAAAAATAGGCATCGAACCCGAAGGTCGGGTCAAGTTGAAGTTGAGAGGAACATTAGACCTCCCCATCAGGCATTAGTTAAACAAACAGGCATCGAACCTGAAGGCCGGCACAACACGAAGTTGAGAAGAACATCTGACCTTGCTGCCAGGCATATGTTAAACAAACAGGCATCGAATTTGATGGCAGACTCAACCCGAAGTTTAGAAGAACATCTGACCTCGCTGTCAGGCTTTAGTTAAACAAACAGGAATCGAACCCGAAGACCGGCTCAACCCGAAGTTGAGAAGAACATCTGACCTCGCCGTCAAGCATCTGTTAAACAAACAGACATCGAACCCGAAGGCCGGCTCAACCCGAAGTTGAGAAGAATATTTGACCTCACCGTTAGGCATCTGTTAAATAAACAGGCATCAAACCCGAATGCCGTCTCAACGCTTAGTTGAGAAGAACATCTGACCTCGCCGTCAAACATCTGTTAAATAATCAGGTATCGAACCCGAAGGCCGGCTAACCTTGAAGTTGAGAGGAACATCTGACCTCCCCATCAGGCATTAGTTAAACAAACACGCATCGAACCCGAAGGCCGGAACAACACGAAGTTGAGAAGAACATCTGACCTCGCCGTCAGGCATCTGTTAAACAAACAGGCATCAAACCTGAAGGTTGGCTCAACACGAAGTTGAGAGGAACATCTGACCTCGCCGTCAGGCATCTGTTAAACAAACAGGCATCGAACCCGAAGGTCGGCTCAACATGAAGTTGAGAGGAACATTTTAACTTCACTATCAAGCATCTTTTAAACAAACAGGCTTCAAATTCGAAGGCTGGCTCAACCCGAAGTTGAGAAGAACATCTGACCTCAACGTCAAGCATCTGTTAAACAAACAGGCATGGAACCCGAAGGGCGGCTCAACCCCAAGTTGATAAGAACATTAGACCTCACTGTCAGGCATCTGTTAAAAAAACAGGAATTGAACCCGAAGGCCGCCTCAACCCGAAGTTTAGAAGAACATTTGACCTCGCCGTCAGGCATTTATTAAACAAACAGGCATCGAACCCGAAGGCCGTCTCAAACATTAATTGAGAAGAACATATGACCTCGCCGTCAAACATCTGTTAAAAAAATAGGCATCGAACCCGAAGGTCGGGTCAAGTTGAAGTTGAGAGGAACATTAGACCTCCCCATCAGGCATTAGTTAAACAAACAGGCATCGAACCTGAAGGCCGGCACAACACGAAGTTGAGAAGAACATCTGACCTTGCTGCCAGGCATATGTTAAACAAACAGGCATCGAATTTGATGGCAGACTCAACCCGAAGTTTAAAAGAACATTTGACCTGGCCGTCAGGCATCTATTAAACAAACAGGCATTGAACCCGCAGTCCGTCTCAAACCTTTGTTGAGAAGAACATCTGACCTCGTCGTCAAACATCTGTTAAACAAACAGGCATCGAACCCGAAGGCCGGCTCAACCCGAAGTTGAGAAGAATATTTGACCTCACCGTTAGGCATCTGTTAAATAAACAGGCATCAAACACGAAGGTCGTCTCAACGCTTAGTTGAGAAGAACATTTGACCTCGCCGTCAAACATCTGTTAAATAATCAGGTATAGAACCCGAAGGCCGGCTAACCTTGAAGTTGAGAGGAACATCGGACCTCCCCATCAGGCATTAGTTAAACAAACACGCATCGAACCCGAAGGCCGGAACAACACAAAGTTGAGAAGAACATCTGACCTCGCCGTCAGGCATCTGTTAAACAAACAGGCATCGAACCTGAAGGCCGGCTCAACACGAAGTTAAGAGGAACATCTGACCTCGCCGTCAGGCATCTGTTAAACAAACAGGCATCGAACCCGAAGGTCGGCTCAACATGAAGTTGAGAGGAACATTAGAATTTATTGTCAAGCATCTTTTAAACAAACATGCATCAAATCCGAATGCCGGCTCAACCCGAAGTTGAGAAGAACACCTGACCTCAACGTCAGGCATCTGTTAAACAAACAGGCATGGAACCCGAAGGGCGGCTCAACCCCAAGTTGATAAGAACATTAGACCTCGCCGTCAGGCATCTGTTAAAGAAACAAGATTCGAACCCGAAGGCCGCCTCAACCCGAAGTTCAGAAGAACATTTGACCTCGCCGTCAGGCATCTATTAAACAAACAGGCATTGAACCCGAAGGCCGTCTCAAACCTTAATTGAGGAGAAAATCTGACCTCACAGTCAAACATCTGTTAAACAAACAGGCATCGAACCCGAAGGCCGGCTCAACTTGAAGTTGAGAGGAACATCGGACCTCCCCATCAGGCATTAGTTAAACAAACAGGCATTGAACCTGAAGGCCGGCACAACACGTAGTTGAGAAGAATATCTGACCTCACTGTCAGGCATATGTTAAACAAATAGGCATCGAATTTGATGGCCGACTCAACCCGAAGTTTAGAAGAACATCTGACCTTGCTGTCAGGCTTTACTTAAAAAAATAGGAATCGAACCCGAAGACTGGTTCAACCCGAAGTTGAGAAGAACATCTGACCTAGCCGCCCGACATCTGTTAAACAAACAGACATCGAACCCAAAGGCCGGCTCAACCCGAAGTTGAGAAGAACATCTGACCTCGCCGTCAATCATCTGTTAAACAAAAAGGTGTGCAACCCGAAAGCCGGCTCAACTCGAAGTTGAGAAGAATATCTGACCTCGCCGTCAGGCATCTGTTAAATAAACAGGCATCAAACCCGAAGGCCGTCTCAACCCTTAGTTGAGAAAAACATCTGACCTCGCCGTCAAACATCTGTTAAACAATTAGGTATCGAACCCGAAGGCCGGCTCACCTTGAAGATGAGAGGAACATATGACCTCCCCATCAGGCATTAGTTAAACAAACAGGCATCGAACCCGAAGGCCGGAACAACACAAAGTTGAGAAGAACATCTGACCTCGCCGTCAGGCATTTGTTAAACAAACAGGCATCGAACCTGAAGGCCGGCTCAACACGAAGTTGAGAGGAACATCTGACCTCGCCGTCAGGCATCTGTTAAACAAACAGGCATCGAACCCGAAGGTCGGCTCAACATGAAGTTGAGAGGAACATTAGACTTCACTGTCAAGCATCTTTTAAAGAAACAAGCATCAAATCCGAAGGCCGACTCAACCTGAAGTTGAGAAGAACATCTGACCTCAACGTCAGACATCTGTTAAACAAACAGGCATGGAACCCGAAGGGCGGCTCAACCCCAAGTTGATAAGAACATTAGACCTCGCCGTCAGGCATTTGTTAAAGAAACAGGATTCGAACCCGAAGGCCCCCTCAACCCGAAGTTCAGAAGAACATTTGACCTCGCCGTCAGGCATCTATTAAACAAACAGGCATTGAACCCGAATGCCGTCTCAAACCTTAATTGAGGAGAATATCTGACCTCGCCGTCAAACATCTGTTAAACAAACAGGCATCAAACCCGAAGGCCGGCTCAAGTTGAAGTTGAGAGGAAAATCTGACTTCCCCATCAGGTATTAGTTAAACAAACATGCATCGAACCAGAAGGCCGGCACAACACGAAGTTAAGAAGAACAACTGACCTTGTTGTCAGGCATATGTTAAACAAACAGGCATCGAATTTGATGGGCGACTCAACCCGAAGTTTTGAAGAACATTTGACCTCGCTGTCAGGCTTTAGTTAAACAAACAGGAATCGAACCCGAAGACCAGCTCAACCCGAAGTTGAGAAGAACATCTGACCTAGCCGCCAAGCATATGTTAAACAAAGAGGCATTGAACCCAAAGGTCGGCTCAACCTGAAGTTGAGAAGAACATCTGACCTCGCCGTCAAGCATCTATTAAACAAAAAGGTGTGGAACCCGAAGGCCGGCTCAACCCGAAGTTGAGAAGAATACCTGACCTCGCCGTCAGGCATCTGTTAAATAAACAGGCATCAAACCCGAAGGCCGTCTCAACCCTTAGTTGAGAAGAACATTTGACCTCGCCGTCAAACATCTGTTAAACAATCAGGTATCAAACCCGAAGGCCGTCTCACCTTGAAGTTGAGAGCAACATCTGACCTCCCCATCAGGAATTAGTTAAACACACAGGCATCGAACCCGAAGGTCGGCACAACACAAAGTTAAGAAGAACATCTGACATCGCCGTCAGGCATCTGTTAAATAAACAGGCATCGAACCCGAAGGCCGGCTCAACACGAAGTTGAGAGGAACATCTGAACTCGCCGTCAGGCATCTGTTAAACAAACAGGCATCGAACCCGAAGGTCGGCTCAACATGAAGTTGAGAGGAACATTTTACTTCACTGTCAAGCATCTTTTAAACAAACAGGCATCAAATCCGAAGGTCGGCGCAACCCGAAGTTGAGAAGAACATCTGACCTCAACGTCAAGCATCTGTTAAACAAACCGGCATCGAACCCGAAGGGCGGCTCAACCCAAAGTTGATAAGAACATTAGACCTCGCCGTCAGGCATCTATTAAACAAACAGGCATTGAACTCGAAGGCCGCCTCAACCCGAAATTCAGAAGAACATTTGACCTCGCCGTCAGGCATCTATTAAACAAACAGGCATTGAACTCGAAGGCCGTCTCAAACCTTAATTGAGAAGAACATATGACCTCGCCGTCAAACATCTGTTAAAAAATAGGCATCGAACCCGAAGGCCGGCTCAACTTGAAGTTGAGAGGAACATCTGACCTCCCCATCAAGCATTAGTTAAACAATCAGGTATCGAACCTAAAGGCCGGCACAACACGTAGTTGAGAAGAATATCTGACCTCGCTATCAGACATATGTTAAACGAATAGGCATCGAATTTGATGGCCGACTCAACCCGAAGTTTAGAAGAAAATCTGACCTTGCTGTCAGGCCTTACTTAAACAAACAGGAATCAAACCCGAAGACTGGCTCAACCCGAAGTTGAGAAGAACATCTGACCTAGCCACCAGGCATCTGTTAAACAAACAAACATCGAACCCAAAGGCCGGCTCAACCCGAAGTTGAGAAGAACATCTGACCTCGCCGTCAAGCATCTGTTAAACAAAAAGGTGTGGAACCCGAAGGCCGGCTCAACCCGAAGTTGAGAAGAATATCTGACCTCGCCGTCAGGCATCTGTTAAATAAACAGGCATTAAACCCGAAGGCCGTATCAACCCTTAGTTGAGAAGAACATCTGACCTCGCCGTCAAACATCTGTTACACTATCAGGTA